>JAJPUD010004769.1:0-83426 GCA_023553655.1 Myrmecobius fasciatus | reverse complement strand
ACACACTTCCAGGCCTGCTCCTCACAACACAATTGGGAGGAGGGAGAGATTCAGGTCTGATCTGATTGCCTTTGTGCCTCAAGTCTATGAGCTGTTTTCATACAGCCATTCTTAGCCTAGTTAGCCTCTTTCTTTCCATTCGCAGAGATGATTGAATCCTGTAAATTTCTGCTGCTGAGTTATTTTTGGCTTTCTTTCTCTCAGCTAGGGTGCCTGTCTGCTCACCGACAACTATTAACAGCTGTTTGAAGGGGCTTTGAATTCCCAGGCTTCTTGCTGGAGTGTATTTGAACAATGGCCTTCAAGAGCTATTGCAGAGAAAATTGTAGAGGAGAGAGGGAAATGACAGAGAAGTCACCTAAAGCCCGCTCTTTTTTTTTTTTCTGGAGACATTTTTTCTACTTTCTTTCTTCCTCCTTTTCTCCTTTTTTTCTTTCTTCTTGCCTTTCTTCCTTCTTCAGAAAAACAGAAAGACTATGACAGAGGCCAAAAAACTAGAGAGGAAGGAACTATCTACCCAGCTGAGCTCCTCTAGAATCTAATTAAGCCAAATGATCTCATCTGCTAGTTCCTTCATGGCTCATTGTGTCATTCACTGCATTTTCCCTCTAGGAATAGATCAAGAAGTTCTAGAATGTCAGGAGGAGACTAAGCTAGCATCCCTCACCCACTAGAGTCAGTGGCCCCCATTTTTCATCCATTTAACCCATATTGGCTGAGCATCCAAGGAAACATTTGGAATTAGCCCTTTTCAAAACGGCAACATTGTCACCCTTCAGCTGTTTGTGGTGCTGTTATAGATGGAGGGGTGCTGGAAGCTTAGGGTTTAGGAAGAAAGTCGGCAGCCCGCTCCCAGATGTTCAGCATTCTGCCTTCTCCTCAGGAAGTCATTTCCCCCGCACTAGGAGCTTTTCCAGTTAGCCTGTGTTGAGTACCTTCCCTTCACAAAGACTTTAAAAACACCAGTAGTGCCATTTGAAGAGTGTCATGCACCTTGTAAACATTAATCCATTAATCCTCACTAACCCCAGGAGGGAGGCAAGTGTTGTTACTGTTAATTGAGCAATGATTAACACTCTAGATCTACAGAATACTTTGCCATCCTTCACTACTTAACCCCCCTGGCACCACACCAGAGACTTGTGAGGGATATTGTGTTCTTATCCCCATTTTTCAGACAAGGCAACTTGAGAAGCAGACATGGTTTCGTGCCTCAGGCCTCAAGCCAGAATAAGCATCCAGTTGCTTTAATTACTAACTCAGTCCTCTGTCTATCCATAGGCTTTGCCTCACGTGTTTAAACCTCCACATGATTAGGGGAAAAAGAAATATAATGGCAATTTGAAGGGGACCCAAGGTTGGAATGTATTTTGCATGGTTATTTGCATAGAGTGGTAGAAATATACATATTTCTATGCTCTTTCACATGTCTTCAGATGTCGTAAATTCTCAGGGGGAGGGGATTTAGTGCATTTTTTGGATTTGTATTTATTTATTTCAAAGCCACATTCCTGGTAGTTATATTTACCTGTGCAAAAATCTACCCTCACTTCTTCCCAGCCTTTCCAAATATCCCACATCTTCCTAAATTATCTTTTAAAGATCTCTAAATCTTTTTTTTACTTATATTTTTTAACTTATTACTTTCATTTCCTCCCAGTGCACAAACACAGACATTCATACATTCTCACACATACCCTTTTAGAGTAAAGATGCAAAGTTTAAAGACAGAATAACACAAAACACCACATGTATAAACTCCTTTTCCTTCTCTTTTCATCTTTTCTCTTCTCTTTCTTTCTTTTCCTTTTTACCAGATGTGGAAGTGACACTGATATACCAGCATGATATGACAAATTAAGTAGGTTTGGCTTGTGGGTGCTATAGGTTTCTTGTTGTGCTGCTAAGTAGCTGTACTTTAAAAGATGTTAGGATCAATGCAACTTGTCTACAAATTGATATGTAATAATAATAATAATATGTAATACTTTACATAGTATTTATATAGCACTTTCAGGATTGCCAAGGACTTTACAAATGTCTCTCTCAAACCTTTGCAACAGCTCTTCTATATGTACTGTTATGACTATTTGTATCTTATAGATGAGGAAATTGAGGTTGAAGGAAGTGAATTGAATTGCCCTAAGTCATACAGTGAACAAGTACCTGAGGAAGGTTTTGAATTCGTGTCTTCCTGAATATCTGTGGACCACAAAAGAAAAAATTCTTCATTCTTTATCTTTCCTGGTAATGGGACTCTGCAGGTTTACTTAGGCTTTTCTTCAAGCAACAGACATGTGGTTTGTCACTAGGCCCAGAAATGAAGTTTTCCTAGCTTCATAGGACCTGTCAAAATATATATCCTCGGGGCAGCTAGGTGGCGCAGTGGTTAGAGCACCAGCCCTGAAGTCAGGAGGACCTGAGTTCAAATCTGGTCTCAGACACTTCCTAGCTGTGTGACCCTGGGCAAGTCACTTAACCCCAATTGCCTCAGCAAAAAGCAAAAAAAAAAAATATATATATATATATATATATATATATATATCCTCCTGATAACAATTTCCAAAACCCAGGGTCATCACCAGGAGACACCAGAATTTGAGAGTTGGTAGGAACTTCACTGTCCATCCAGCCAAACCACACCCAACATTCCCTGAACTTCAAACATTCAAGATTGTCAGATTGTTTTGTTTTATTTTGTTTTACCAATGATGTCTGCTCAGATTGAAGTATATATCTAACAAGACCTCTTGGCTAAATTGATTTTCAAATATGTAGCATAATAACCTTCCCTTTCCTTCCTAGTCCCATTGCCCATGCATGCACACGCGCGCGCACACACACACACACACACACACACACACACACACAGCAGTGAGCAATGGTTTCCCAGAGGGAGGGAATGAAGAGAAGACAGGGAGAATTGTATAGACTGATTCCTCACAGACCTATAAGAGACTGGTACTAAGTTTAGCACAGTGTAAGACAAAAAGTGAGCATATCTAGATATAGATTGCTAGATAGATTTTTTTGTGTCTGCCTTTCTAATAATAATAATAGCTAGGCAGCTAGGTGATACAATAGATAGAGCACTGGACCAATAGTCAGGAAGACTCAAATTCAAATTTTACCTGGAGACTTACTCTCTGTACCACACTGGATAAGCTATTTTAACCTCTGTCTCAGTTTTTATTTCTATAAAATGGGAATAATACCACTTATATTGTGAGGATAAAATAAAATAATAGTTGCCAAATGCTTTGTAAAACTTAAGGTGTCATGTAAATGCTACCTGTGTGGCCTTTAGGGTTTGCAAAGCACTTTTACATAAATATCTCATTTGATTCTTACAACCTGGGAAGTATGTGCTGCTATCCCCATTTTACAGAAGAGGAAACTGAGACTGAGAAATGTTGTGACTTGCCCAGGATCACACAGCTAGTAAGTGACTAAGGCAGGTTTTTAACTCAGATCTTCCTGATTCCAAGTAAAGTGCTCTATGCATTTTACCTTCTAACTATTGTAAAGGATAGAAGAGAAGAAGCAGATTGGAGAGCAAGTAGAAATGTAGAACAGTAGAATGCTTTAAAAAAAAATGTAGGAGTGTCCCATGAGTACATTTCTGAAAGCTTTCTCAGTGGTATCCCCTATTTCCAGGCTCCTTATACATTTGGTTCTCAATTTTAGCAGGGGTAACATCCTTAGAAAATGGCGTGAAAACCAAAAAGGCAAGTGTTGATGGAGATTAAAGGAAATAGGGTAGGTTTCCACAACCACCAAAAATTGCAATCTTTCCCTAGAGATTTCTGAAAATACAATTTCTACATACAGTTCTTTATAACAAAACCTTATTTCTGATAATATGTACCTTTTAGAACACAGTAACCATAAAATAATCCATAGAAGTCAGTACACAAAATAAAATTGGCAACAGATGATTCCCTAGAATTTTTGTGATCTTTTAGGAAAATATTAATTTCATATGTTTAGAAGAATTGCACATGTTTAACCTATATCAAATTGCTTGCTGTCTTGGGGAAGAGAGAAGGAAGAGGGAGAAAAATTTGGAACATTTTTGCAAAAGTGAATGTTGAAAACTATCTTTGCATGTATTTTGAAAAATAAAATATAAAAAAGAATATTTTATCATTAAAAAAGAAAATATTTATTTCAAACAACATTCACTTTTTATGAAACATGAAATCTATAGTAGCATAATTTCCTCCTTTTTGCAGATATAACAAATCAATTCTTTGACAGAAAACTCAAAGCCAACAGTGGCTACAGACATGCAGACATAGAGTTTATCTAACACCTTTATTTTCTTACTAAACCTCATCACTTGACTTTGCATGCTTGGGCTTAGGGCCCAGGCTCTGTGCTTTGGGACATAATTGCACCATAGAATTTGAGTTTCAAAAGCAAATAATGAAAATATGCAGCAAATGCATGTGTAACTTTTTACAGTAGAATGAGAAAGGCCAGTGAAATGCCTAGTAGAATACTAGCCACTCCACAAACTTGTGTATATCACACATCTCATTTTTTTCTCTCTTGTTCATAGCTACATATGTGTCCATTTGGTTGCTTATGCAAAAGTGAAAATGAGGTTACTCAATAAAATCACACAAATGCTTGAGGTTACAAAAGTGAATGGGAATGTTGATAATTATGCTTTGTAGAACTACAGTTCTTTTCATTTTAAAAAGATGTCCTTTCAAAGTCAGTAATTCCCAATTTTTTTATTATTGTTTATGTTAGCTTCTTGTAGAATATTCTTTCCTATTAACAATTGCATGTGACATTCCATACTGAATAGTAGTTGTTTCGTCCCTTGAACATACAGTAATTCTTGAAGATGGAATTCAGGTTCCTTTTCATAGGAACTTTCACCAAAACACTTTTCTCGCCAGTTTTTTTTATCCTAATCTATGGTCCAGGAGCATAGGAGGGAAGAGTTATTTGGAGAAAAGGAGTTGCAGACTATAAATCTGTAAGAACCCAACTCAAGAATATCATATAGTTAAGAAGTTATAGAAATTTCATGAGTGGAGAGAACTTAGACAATTTCAAAACACTGTCATCATTCAAAAGAAAACCTCTGAGATAGAGACAAAGAAAATGGCATTGTAACCCAAATCAGTATACTTCTTTGTGGAGAACTTTGGCTTCTTTCTAAGAAAAGAGGGAGTATGTCTTTGGTAAATCTTCCTAGCATGACTGTGATATTTCCCACATGTTAAAATTAAAACTCTAAGCACTTATAGATAAACACTAAGCCACAGAGCAATGAAAGTTTGGTCATTTCATAGGGAAGTCAGAGGTCAAAACCTACTCTCTACTTTCTTGTCATTTTGATCCTGGTTTCTGGTTCTTACAGAATAGAACACCTACAGCTTCTCTTGAATATAATAACCAATACCAAAAAAATCACATTATTTTACAGGATGTAAGAAAAAGACCTTTTTTAATCTAAAAAAAATATAGATATATAGATACATATACATGTATCTCTATATATATATATTAAAGATGCCTTTTTCCTCTCGTCTTTAGATTTAGATTTGAATCATTGCAGGTCACATAATATGGAGCTATATCTCTGTATGTCTGAAAGGCATATGCACTTATCAGAGACTTTATTGAATATGCAGCTCATGTTATTTTCATCCACATATAGTATAAAGCAAGAAGAAATCTAAGTAGGTCATCGAGTTTAGCCTTCTGTCTCTGAAAGTAAACCAAACAATCCAAGAGAGATTGTGATCTATCTTAATATTAAAGCTCTTCAGACATGGAGAAAACACCACCTCCTTTGATAGCCTTTTGTAGTTTAACAATGGTGTCAGAAGATCCCTTTCTATGTCTAATACAAATCTTTCCTGATACCTTTTAATCCCATTTTCTTCTATAGTGATGCAAAACAAAGGGTTATATTCTCCTCTGTCAGTGGATTCATGATATCATAAGTGTAGGCATTCCCTTTAATAGTGGAAAGCAGTTCACAAACCCCTCCATGTCTGTCCTTTCTATCCCATTCTTATCCATATTCTCCTATAAATTTGCCACAGGGGACCTACCCAGAGTATTGAGAGCCCTCCTTGTGTTCTCTTGTCATTGCCAAGTATACCAATTGTGCATACAAACTGCAAATCAGTATTTTCTAATTCTCATGGGTGACTGATCCATTTCATTTTCCAGTCATACTTAATTTTTTATCATAACAGCTATTCACTCATAATAATCATTCATGTATAGCAAAAAATTTTTATACCATTACACTTTACTATATGGCTACAGATATGAATCAAATCTCATTCTCAAATGAAATAGTCAAAACTTTAACTTAGAGTTATCATGAGTCAGGTTGCAATTCTACAATACCAGTGTTTTAAAGGAACTCCATTAATTATGCTGAAAACTGTACATCTAGAGTTCCCAGATTTGATAATCAAGGGATGGAGGTTTTTTTTTTTTAGATTTCTTAAATAGGAACCATTTTTTCATCTTTTTTGTCATATTTTATTCACTTTTTTCTATACATTTCTTAAAATATTAAACTCCTTCTCAACTTGAACATCACCAGAAAAAAAATTTAACTAATCAGAGAATTATTTTCTAGTTTTGGCATTTAATACTCCCAAGATTACACAATAATAATAATATACTAATTCTTCATATAAAATGTCTAAAGATGTGATCTATAGTGACTACTTTTTTATGGACTAAAAGGAATACTTTAGTTGGGTTCTCTCTTTTCCTTCTCCAAATACATTTAAATTGTACCAGTTGAAATTCATCTTTTTTCCCCTTTCCATTCTTTATTATTGAAAGGGTTAATTGAATTTAATTCCTATCCTCCAAAGTGATAATAATATCTCCTGGAAAATTAGCACAATCCTTATTATTAATGGGAATATTCAATAACTCATAGCTAGTTAATATATGTATATGATTATTTATATAAAATTTAGAGGTTGAATATAACATGAAATTTAAAAAAGCCTTTGTTTCAGATCAGGGCCCCCCAGGGTTCAAATCCATGTTCTGCTAAAAATTTTAAATAATCCAGTCCTCATTTTACTCACTAGTAAATGGAGGGAGTTGCTTACCTGTGAGGTTCATTTTAGGTCTGAATCTATCATCATTTGATTCCATGTTACTTTGATATGTCCCTGATGAACATAAATCTTGATTCATTCTTCATTGTTCAGTTTAGGACTATTGTTTACTAGAGTTAGCCATTCTTCTCATTAGAAAACCTTTTAATTATAGGCAAATTAAGTAAATTTGAGAAGAAAATATACTTTTAAAACATTTCTCATAAGATTTTTCCAACAGGATTTTTATCATTAGTCAGTTATTTTTTAATCATGTTAAATGTTTTGTTACCCTTTTGGGGTTTTCTTGGCAAAAATATTGGAGTGACTTGTCATTTTCTTTTCTAGCTCATTTTACAAATGAGGAACCTGAGGCAAACAGGATTAAATAAAACTTGCCCAGGGTCACAAAACTAGTAAATGTCTAAGGCTGGATTTGAACTCAGGAAAATAAGTCTTCCTGACTCCAGACTTGGCACTCTATCTACTGTGCTACCTACAGGTTACAATTTTGGATTTTTTTTTTGGCAAGGCAATTTAGACCATCCCCAGTTGCAAATTAATTGTGTTCCCAATGGATTACATTCCAAGAGATTGTTTGTAAATCACTTGTTTAGCACTCACGTGTGCTTTTTTTACCCATAGAAATAGCATTCTGAATGATGGTGGGTTTCTTCAAAAAGCTATTCCTCCCATATTGTACCTTAATTATATCATAACCATTCCATCTTACATGTGGACCCAGTGGCTTCTAAGAAATCCCTTCTGCCTCTAAAGCTATGGTCCTACATGTTACAGTTTTCAAAGTACTTTTACATACATTATTTTCATTCCTGTAGAAAAATGTGTAACAACTTCCAAATTAGAAATTCAGTGAAAGGGGACTCCACTCACTAAGAACTTAAGAAACTTGGGTATATAGATAATCCTGGGCACCAGCAAGTTATTCCTCTCTATTTATATACAAGAACATAACTCTCTATCTAGGTCAATCATTCCCCAGAGTGTTCTGAATTAGGGAACAAAAGGAAGTCACTTCCACTGGCATTTCCTAAGGACTATACAATTGCCTGCTCAGGTTACTCACATGTCAGATATTTATATTGCCTGAGTTGGTTTGTTGTTGTTTGGTTTTTTTTAATTCTTTCTATTTCAGTTTCTTTTTATTGTTTTTCTTTTCTTTCTAAGAACTGGAAGGAAATCAATTTAGTTTGTTGTTTTGTCTTTTTCTTTCCTTATTGTCAATTTTTTTTCACTTCTGTAATGTCTGTTTGGCACTATTTATAAATTTTGTGATTTACTTGAAAAAAACACACATGTGTACCCACAACCTGGCCAGTCTAGTTAGAGACAGTCTACCTCAGTGTTCCCAAATGATACTAGAGTGTTGGCTGTAATACTGCAACACATTCAGAGATTGTCATGACCAGTAAGCTAGCTACACTAGGCTTTGGTTTAACCGCTTTCATTATGAGTGAGAAAATCCTGTAGTTTATTACAATGCATGAATGGGAAATATCCCTGGACTTATTTGCATTCATTTGCTGTTGGTAGTGTCTCTGTTGAGGTCTCTATCCTTGTTTTTACAGAGCTTTTGGCAGTGTTTCTGCAGTTGGTGTGTGAATTTTTATGATCTGTTGCATGTTATCCATGCAATTTCCTGCCCTGTAATGGTATCAGTTTTCCAGACACAGAGGAATACAGACTAAAACCCAGGAGCTCACATTAGCATAAAATGTCCCAGTTCTGTCAGTTTGATTAATTTGTCTCTTTGTCTCCTCTCTATATGATAAGTGCTATTAATGGTTGCAACACTTCATATGTCAAAGTCTTTCTTCCTAATGACTTGAAAATGCGGTTTATTTCCCCCCTTTTTGTATTATTTTTCTCATTTAGCATTCCACTCAAGTATAGATTTATGCCATGCTCTTTCATTATCTTACTGGTTGCAGCACTGGAGTGATTACATATGGTGTAGGGTACGCGTAAAGATGTGATCCCAGGGGCAACAGCTGCTGATGCAGGCTGAAAATAGATCCAGCGGACGCTCAGCACTTTTCCCAGAGGTCTTTTATTTATTAGTAACAGCCTTGGTATAGGACAGCTTGGATCCTCATTTAGCAAGATGACTTTTTGCCTTTCAGAACAGTGCAGTGACTTTGCTCTATTTCTTGACACTGCTGTGTAATTTTTTTCCTCTTCTTTGTATCTAAGCAATGACTTAACCTAACATAAATTGTAATATAATCCTGATATATAATGAACTCAAGGAACGACAGGCTCCATTCGGAGTAATGGAGCTTGACAGATCTAAGGTTTAAATTAAATAATCCTATTTGTAAGACAGCATTTGTACATGGTACACTGATTTAAAATGAACTTCTATTCTTCTCCAGTGACTCTTACACCGTTTTTAGTATTTTCCCTGCCAAGGGGACTTTTTTCAGGGAGAAAAGCATTCAGAGAGGTTTCATTTATTTGTCTTTGGGAAAATGTGCTTCAAAGTCAGCAATAAGGAAGAATGAGATAAAATGATTTTTATCTCATTCTGTTATTAAGAAAGGAAGGAAGGAAGGAAGGAAGAAAAAGAAAGAAAGGAAATAAGGAAAAGAGAATCAACACTATTAATAAACTAGGGTGTATATATTAATCCATTCAGTCAAGTCTTAATGGCACTGAATCTTTTACTAGGGCAACATACCTGTACCACAAAATGTAAAGGGTGGAATTTAGGATTCATATCCTTACTGATATTTTATAAAATGTTCCAAGTCTACATAAGAGTATTCTCTTCTTAATTTTCACTAATGAACATACTAGTTAGTTTTTTTGAATTTGCCTGAAAAGGATGTATTTCAGGGGAATATTATCTTATTACATCCCTCCTACTTTTCTTAGACATACCAGAAAAATGACAGACATGAAATGCTTTGTGCAAGTTAACAGATGATAGGACAGCATCAAGATAATAGTACAACCTTTCCCTGCTATGTGATAACACACATGTGTTTTAGCTCCTTGCTCCAAATCAAAGAGAAAAACCTTACTGTTCATGGTAGAATGACAAATTATGTTAATAAAAGCCCAACCCAATTTTTCTAAAGTCGTCAAGGAGAGAAGTTGGTCTAGTCCATCATTCATTAGCAGGACCTAGTAACATGATGAGAATGCCTTAAAGAAAAATGAGAACAGAGAGAAGCTTTTTTCCTTGAGAGCAGTGGATAAGGAAGGTAAAAACCAAATTAGTGAATTTCCTTTTAACTATTCCATGTTCTGATTTACTGGTCTAGAGTTAATCAAGTTCTAAAACAGGAGACAGGGAATGATTCTCTTGCTCTGAAATTTTGATATAAAAACTATTTGGTCAGTCTAATAGACTCTACTATTTTAAAATATCTTCTACATTGTAATTCATATATTTAATTCCCCAATATGGAACTATAGGGAATTATTTTCTATTAAGTTACACTGGAAATTAATGCAGTGGTTCCTGAAAATGTAGAGAGTGGGAGTGCCTACTTTGATTTTATCAGATGGGAGGTTCATAGGATTGTTCAGAAAACAATACTAAATATTTATAAAAATAACTCAACCCAGAGGCAATTCAGTAAATAAAAACAGAAACTATTTTTTCTCTTTCTCATGAAAAAGTCTAAGTTCTTATTATTGTATCAAACTGTGGTAATTGTGGCTAATATTTTCCTCCAGGTTTATTTGGGAGTTTATTTATACTGCTAATAACCAGAGCTGCTGTAGCAATGACTGCCAGCAATATTGCCACCTTTTAAATGCACCCTAATATAACAGTAATATTTTAGTCATAGAAATCTGTGGCAAGCAGCATCCTGCCTTGAATCCTTTCTTTCTCCTTTTTCCTTCTATATGCTGTTCTCTCTCTGTTTCACACACACTGAGCCCCCAAGCTCAGACTATGGGATCATCTTTAATTCATTCCATTGTGACACCATAACGTAGCTCATTTCATCCTCTATCTAGTGACCTCAAAATGGGGGTAGCCAGGGAAAGGGAAGAAAACTTGCCTACTACAGAAGATGTGAAATTCAGCCGTGACAGAGTGAATTAATGATAGGATTTAAGTAGCTGTTAATTTCCTAACTTTTATGATGTTAAGTCAGATATACAGTAATATCCTGGGAAAAGGAGAACCAGTCGGAAGACAGTAGAATGTGAGGTTGTATGTATGTGTGTGTGAGCCTGTCAGTGAAAGTGTGGTTGGTTAGCTAAATTGACCCTGTTTTCACCTCAGAATATAAAGACTTGGTTTTCTCCTCAAGGGAGGTTTTTGTATTCCAAAAATGTGCTACCCAAGTAAATTAATATCCCAGTTAATATTGTCAAATGCCTTATTGATATCCTTGAACTCCATTGTTCCCTGTCTGTGCCACAGCCTCAATCATCACAGACTTGATCTGTGTTCAAGAACGAAATAGTTGCCTGTGTTTTAATTTTGGTTCCAGGGCTTGCTTTTTTTTCTCTGCATTTTTTTTCATTTTCTGTCTGTTTTTAGATGTGGGCTCTAATCTGTGTCCTATGCCAGGCAAGGATAGATTAACCAGTTTCTAGTGACACTATCAAGCAAAGAGTAAATCTCAATCAGTAGCATTAGGAACCTGAAAAACTCAAGTGTCTCTTCTTTAGTCACCCAAGGACCAGAATTTTAAGACTCCCTTTTGTGAGGTGGGATTTTCTTTATTTATACTCCTCTTCACTGTCCTTCTTCCCCTTAACATTTTCAGAAAGATTTATCACCTTCACAGCTGCATTCATAGAATTACGATTGATCTTCCATGAATCCTTAGGACTATTTTAAGAATAATTGCCATTCATTTGTGAAATAATCCTGGTTTCCTCAAAGACACAGAGTATATTGTTGCTACTTGTATAATATGTTCCATGAGCACTAAAAGGATGGGAAACACACAGTAGTGACTTTAGAGCTAGTCTTAACACATCAACAAGTATTTATTGAACTTTTATATAATCAATAAATCATACATTAAGTTTCATGCTCTGTTCTGGGCTCTAGTGATACAGATATAAAGAGAAGCAATACCTCCTCTTAAGGAACTTTATAGTTTAGTGGGAAAAACAAGTCCACATATAAAAATATAGAAAATGATTATTAAGTAAATGGATACAAATAAATAAAAAGTATCAAAATAAAAGTTTTATGGAAAGGATAATTCTAGTAGCTGAGGGATGAGGGAAAAGGTTTTATGCAAAAGGTGGTGCTTCCTCTCTATTGTGAAGGAAGAAAAGAATTCTATGAAGTAGAAGAAAAGGATTCTAAGAGGCAGAAGTGAGGAGGGATTATATTCCAGGCATGAAGAATGACCAGTACAAAAGTATAGAAATGGCTGGTGTAGTATTATGAGGAAAGATGACCAGTTTATCTGGATCACAGAATGAATAATAAGTAATGTCCAGTGAGCCTGGGAAAATAGACTGGGGTCTGGTTGTGAAGGGCTTTAAAGACTAAAGAGAGGAGTCTATATTTTTTCCAAGCCACTGGAGGTGATTGAATAAGAGAGTGATGTGGTCAGATCTTTGCTCAAGGAGGGTAGCAGTGTGTAGGATATGTTGGAATGGTAAGGGACTTGAGAGGCAAGGAGACTAAATTGCAATAATCGAGCCTACTAAACTAAGGTGATAGCCATGAAAGTATAGATAAGAAATTGAATGAGAAAGATGTTATGAAGATAGAAACAATATTTGGCAACTTACAGAATGTGTAGGGTGAGGTTGAATGGGGAGAAGACTGTGATTCTAAAAGACTTGAAGATGGTGGTGCTTTCCACAAAAATAGAGATGTTTGGGTTAGGGGAAATGATGATGAGTTTAGTTTTAGTACTTGGTGAATTTTAGATGTCTCCAGAACATCCAGTTAGAAATGTCCATTGGGCAAATTGGTGATGTGGAAATTAAGCTCAGAGGAGAGACTAAGGCTGGATATGTAGATCTGTAAGTCATCTGCATGGAGATAATTATTGAACCCATGGGAAGAGAGTATGAGGTTCACTAGAGAGAATTTCCCAGCCATAGAAAACATTTGAAGGAATACTGTGGATGATAAGCTAGAAAATTAACTGGAGAAAGCATGGTCAGACAGGATAACCAGGAAAATCTGTGAAAACCCAGATAGGAAAGTATCTAGGAGGAAAAGGGTAATTGGTAGTATCAGATTTATCAGTTCAAGATGCATCAAGTCAAGAAGGTTGAAGACTGAAAAAAGACCATTAGATCTGGCAAATTAAGAGATTTGGCAATTAAGGTTTAAGGCATGGTCCTTAAGAAAGAAATCTCTTGAGAGAGTTCAGAGACCCAAAAAAAAAATTCTTTTAAGAGCATTGGTAGATAAGGGTATCATATCCTATGTGGACAAAGGAAGGGAAGAGAAGGAGGGAAGAACAGAAGCCATATTACAAAAGATTATATACTAAGTGAAAAAAGAGGAAACTGAGGCAGCATGTAGAGGGAACATTTTCAAGAAATTTTTCTGAGAAAAGGAGGAAAGATATAGAATGATAATTTGAAGGATTGAAGGTTTCTTAGGATAGGGAAGACTTGGACATGTTTGAAAGCAGTAAGGGAGAAATCTATATAAAGAAAAACTGAAGATTCAAGAGAGAAGAGGGAGAATGATTAAAGTTACATCTTTTTAAAATTATTTTATTTTCAATTCATAGAACAAACATTTCTATTACACAGCACAATAAAAAGATGATTGCATGTAAAACTGCAAACCTACCATGTACAACTTGCTATTCCCTCCAAAAATACAACT
The DNA here is from genome assembly GCA_023553655.1 of Myrmecobius fasciatus. NCBI lineage: Eukaryota > Metazoa > Chordata > Mammalia > Dasyuromorphia > Myrmecobiidae > Myrmecobius > Myrmecobius fasciatus. Next base: position 69,521 of record JAJPUD010004769.1, on the reverse strand, counting down.
TATCATGTAAATTTATTCTTTTTCCTTTTTTCCTTTACTCCCTCCAATCCTAGAGATGGTTATCAGACACATACACGCAACATATATATCTGTGTGTATGTGGGTGTATGGGAATGTAAGTGTAAAATTATTCTATACATACTTTTATTAATAAGTTTTTTCTCTAGATGTAAATAACATGATGTCCTCTATTTTTAATTTGTGTCAAAATGATTTAGTTGTTCAAAATTATTCTTAAAAGAATATTGCTGTTATTGTATACAATAGACCTTTCTGAGAGGCATCATGACAAAATTGGTGGAGAACTGGCCGTTCAACCAAGAAAGCCTGGATTTGGGTCCCGCATCTGACACACATCAACTATCTAACCGTTGACCACACTTAACCTTTCAGTGTTACAAGAAATTCTCTAAATTATAAGTTACAAACCAGCTGCCAAAACATATCAGCTAGATTCCAAGGTCCTCAAGGACAGTACTCACTTCACTTTTGCCTCCATTCCTGGCACAGTTTCTGGCACATAGAAGCCACTGAATAAAGGAAGTTCTTCCACAATGGAGAAGGTGCAGTAAGCCTGGTAAAAAAATTTCAATAAAATATTGAAGATCAAAGAGGAAAGCACAGAAAGCAATAATGAGACACATGAGTCATGAAGAGAAAAGAATATAAATGAAATTCAAACAGAATTATTAATGGAAAGAGGCCTTGCATAGAAAATTTCATATTAGTATAAGAAAGAAAGTGTATTAAAAAACTCAAAAGGATCATCCTGTGGAAGATGTGGAAAAGAAAAACTGTACTTAAATAAAAGTATTTTTAATAAAAATGGAGAGAGAAAACAACACAGGAATGAATGAAATGAAAAAAACTATTGAAATCAGTCTAAAAGGTAGATTTAAGGAATGAGTAAAGAAAATCATGGGATATCTAAACCCCAAACAGTACAAGTTAGCAACAGGATTATCAAACTCATTCTACTTTCACACTCAATTATGTAACTTCCACTTCCCCAAATTGTTACATTCAAATAGAGGTTGGAAAAAATCTGAAGACTTGCTCCAAAATAAGACTCAAGTGTCACTCCCCTGAAACCCACCTTTATAGAGTCCAGAACCTGTGTGGGTTTGTTTGCCTTTTTAAAGCTCTTGTTAAAAGACTTATTTTTAGTCTTCTTTAAAAGTCACTATATAAATATATACTGGCTTGTTGCAAGTATGTGTGTACTGTATCTCTTATTGTGAACTGCTCCAGAAAAACATACATACACTCTAGTTTCCCCACTTCAGATTTCAAGTGTAAAAGAACTGTTTGAAGGGTCTCTCTTGAGATCGACTTGTTAAACCTTGAAGAACTTACCCTAAAAGCTACAATGAATTTTGATGTGTCTACTTATTTTTTGTGAGTGAGTGAAATCTCTGATATAGAGAAAATTATAGTATTGGTGCATGTTAATGGGCACATACAATTATACTCCTAAATGTCTTAACATCTGTATTATAAACAAGTTAAAGCAGCACAGAAGTTGATCCCCTAACTACTCCAGTCATACTCAAGTTTATGATAGATTCACTTACTAAAGCTCTGAATTTGATCACATGTGTATAGCCACTGAAAAGAAGCACATCTTTGAGCAAAGGCTTATTTTACTATCTATGCCAGGATTTAATGATAAGTCAGGAGTTCCTATCTCTCAACTTTGATTCATTTTCCTTTAAGTGGCTGCCATGAGAAACTTTAAAATGAAATTTTCACACTAAAAGCTTGGTGCTTAGAATGCAGAGAGGATTTTAAAAGGTGTTTGTTTTGTGGGTGTTAAATTTGTGTCATAAAATGATAATCCTAGAAGTGCTCTCAATCATCTTGACCAACCTCCTCATTGTACAAATGAGGAAACTGAGGCCTTGAGAGAGGAGTCTTGCCCAAGACCACATAGCAAAGTCAGTGTCAGAACTGAGATTGGTACCCAGATTATAAAGGGTTCTTTGCCCAGCCATGTACTTATGGCAACTCATCATGAGCAATTTGTTTTAACTGAACAAATAGAATCCAACTAAAAAAAAGTTAATAAAATAAAATTCAATAGATTCTATTCAACAAATATTTAGGATCATGGTTTTAGAAGTATTAGAGATCATCAATGGACAGTTAGATAGCACAGTGGATAGAATGTCAGGCCTGGAGTCAAGAAGACATCTTCCTGAGTTCAAATCCAGCCTTATATACTTACTAGTTATGTGACTCTGGGCAAATCACTTAATTCTGTTTGCCTCAGTTTCCCCATTTGTAAAATGAGCTGGAGAAGAAAATGCCAAACCACTTCAGTATCTTTGCCAAGAAAACCCCAAATGGGGTCATGTAGAATTGGTCACAACTGAAATGACTCAACAGCAACAACAGGAGATCATCTAATTCAACTCTCTCATTTTACATGAAGAAACAGAATCCTAGAAAAATTAAGCAACTTGTCCATGTCACATGAGTAATAGGTGGTAGAGTCAGGATTTGAACCCAAGTCCTCTGACCCCATATCCAACACTCTTTCAAATATGCCATATTGAAGTTACTAAGTGCCTAATGTGTGTAAGTTGTTTTTCTGAGCCCTCAGGGTATAAAAAATAGATCTAAGACATTTCCTGCTCACTTATAAGAAGTAGCCTGGCACAATAGAATGACTGCCATATTTGTAGTCAGAGGAGTTAGTTCAATCTTGATCCTGTTTGACCATGAGCAAGCCTCCATTTCTCTCTGTGCTTCCATTGATAAAATAAGGAAACTAGTCTTAGCCTCTTCTTGCTCTTAAATCTGTGATGATCCTATGCCCCTACAATGTGATAAGGAGAAAATGGCAATGAAAATAGAAAACCTGAACCTTTTCCATCATTTTTATACACAAAATGTTAATTCTCAATTCATAGATTGCAGCAGACTCTTGTTTGAGGCCTTTTTCATTTTCTGCCACCTCAGTTTGTTCGTTCATTCACTCATTCATTCCAGAATTTTATTCAGCATCGATCGTATGCAAGGCCTTGTTCCAAGCAATAAGGGAGTTGTAAAGAGAAGTTAAAGGCCTATCCTCAAGACCCTTTTTTTTTAACCTATTTGTTTGGCTTTTGGCACTTCTCTAGCTATGGGTTAGATTGCCAAAGACACTCTACTTTGTAGACTTCCACCAACCCGTAGACCAGGATGATTGTTCTTTGGTTTCACTGTCTCATACTAAATAACACAAATCACTTCTCAGCCTATAAACCTAATCCAGCTAAGTCCTATAATGTTAAATTTGATCTGTTATTCTCTGACATGAGATTGCATCCTTGCTCCTCACTCTTTCTATTTTTAACTCCTGCATTGTTGTGACCATGCCACCCAGTGGTGAAGGCACATTAAAAGGAATGGGAAAAGATGGCAGACCATAAAACATAATTCATCACTGACAAGTTTGGCAATTTATGAAATAATGTTCTCCCAGACAATCTGTAATATAAATAAAAATGGCTATCCAGGTTTGGGGCTTAATTTAAACTGCATAAAAATTGAGTCCATGTGGTTAAAAAAAATATGGATTCCAAATTGCCAATTAAAAAAAAAAGTCCACCAGATGCATAAAAATTGAAGCAATTTGCTCCTCTGCCTTGCACATTCTCTTCCTCTCACTTTCTTCATGACCCAGATATAAAAATATGTTATGTTCTTGTGCTCCCTCTCCTGGTTCCTCCTGTTAGACAGTAAGCCTATATCTCTAGCATTGTTTTGATCTTGTGACATGAGTCCGAATGAAATCTACCAGTACAGTAAATATAGATTTTAAAATAAGGGGTGGGGTGACACCTAGAAATAAATGTGTCTTTGTGGAGCAGTTTTATTTTGACCAAATAAAACTGGGATTCCACTGACAGTGTGTGTGTATGTGTGTGTGTGTGTGTGTGTGTGTGTGTGTTTATGGGGAAGGGGGAGGACCTTGAAACCTTTTGGGGAAGTGGAGATTAGCATTAAAACAGCATTAGAATAAATACTTGAGAGACTTCATTTAGAAGGTGAGGGCTGAGATATGCCTCCCTGCAGATAGATAGATGCATGTATGATTGTGCCCTACCAGTTAATAGTGCTAATTGCCTAATTATCTGGTCATGTGCAATAATAAAGCCTTTTGACATTTCATTCTCTCCATATGCCAGATAAAGTGTGCTGGTGTCTGGTATATCACCGTGGTGATGAGCAAACCCTATTCTCTTCCTGCCCAGTGTAGGGTAGCAGGATGATTTTTATAGGCTCTCTGGAAACTGGGCTTTTCTGTAATGACAGAAGCCTGGAAACAATGGCAGTTGGAGGCATTCATTCCAGAATTAACACAGCAATATCGGCCTTACTTTGGGGAGAGACACACAGGAAAGAATATGCTGTGACCTCTGGGGCTCTCCACAGGCACCCATGTCTGCTTCTGCCCAACCATTGTCATGATCCTGATTCCTGTTCCCTTTCTCTGTTGACTTTGTGACTTTGGCCATTAGGAATCTGACTTGTTTACTTTTGTGCTTCTTTACTCTCTTTGTTTGGTTTCCTGAAATAGTCTTCCTGCCAAATAAAGTCACTCATGCCTTAGTTTCCGGGAATTTGTTTTATTTGTGAATCTACAAATTAGTTGTCTAACTATTTTGTTGTTTTGAACAAAAACAGTTCCCTGATTCAATCTTCCTATCCTATGAATTGATGCCATCCATTCATTTAAATCTCTCCAAATCGAGTTCCAAAAACATAATTTTCCTAATTATTTTCACTGTAACAATTCTTAACCTCTCTTTCTTAGAATTCCTGTTTCCTTCAAAGCTTAAGTTAAGGCACCATCTACATGATCCCTTTTAGCTGCTCATGCCTTCTCCACTCCTCATCTTTTCCCAAAAAGTTACCTGGCACTGTGTGTTTGTATGGGAGGGGGGGCACATGCGTGTACATGCCAGCTGCCTCCCTCCTTTTCCCCCTGCACCTCATGAAATGGAAGCTCTTCAAGGGCAAAAACTGTTTGTATGTCTTTATATCCCCAATGCTCAGCCTCATACCTGGCACACCAAAGACATTTAATACATATTTATTGATTGATTGATTGATTGATACAGGACAAGGTGTACAAGGATACAGGTGTGTATATATATATATATACACATATATATATATATATATTCTGTAGAGAACCCACATCCCCAGACTTTGCAAAGAATTATCATTGAAACATAAAATTTTAGAGCTGAAAGGGACCTTAGAAAGCATCTCATTCAATCCCTTTCTTTACAGATGAAGTCCAAAGTGACTTTTCCAGGATCACATGGCTAGTTAATTAAGGCTAGTTAGCTAGCTAGTTGATTAGCTAGTTAACATAACTAGAACTAGTACTCAAGTTTCCCAACTAATGTTTGAGTAGTAATCTATAAAGATTTTATACTTATATTTCCTTTTATGAAATAGTTATTAAGAAAGAAGACATGATGAAGACTTTTCAGGGAGAAAGGGATATTAATCCCAAAAGCTTACTGCTATATCTTTTTCTAGAAACCCAGGGAAAAAATTATAATTTACACCTGCAAAAGCTAGGATCATAAAATTTGGAAGGCAGATTATTAAGATTCTGTCTTATGATGGTGCATTTGACTTTCAGCCTGTGGGTCAGCACTGAAACTGTTCCGCTGTTCAGTGTGATGTGGGCTCCTGCTTTTCTTAGTCTGTACCATATAGGTCAATATTCCATTGTTTTGTATCTGTTCATGTGTCAGTTGGCTTCCTCAACTAGATTATAAATTCCTTAACAGTAAGTACTTGGAGAGAGAGGATAGTGGAAAGAGCAATGAGAATCAGCAGAGACATAGGTTACTTGTATGAATGCCCACAGGCAATTCAATCAAACTCTTCCAACTTCAATTTCCTCACCTTAATGGGAGGCTATGCCTATGGATTTACTTCAGAGAGTTATTGCTGGGATCTAGAATGTAAACCCTTCAATTCTTAAAGCATTATATACATTTGACCTACTATCATTGTTACTTGTTAATCAATTTAAACCTGGAGGCAAAGTGATACAATATATAAAGCATTAATGGTGTCAGGAAGTTCTGAGTTCAAATTTTATCTCAGGTACTTACTAGCTATGTGATCCTGGTAAGTCACTTAAACTTTGTCAGCTTCAATTTCTTCAACTGTAAAATGGGGATAATAATGGCACCTACTCCCCAGAATTTTTGTGAAGATCAAATGAGATGTTTGTAATTACTTAGCACCACATTTTGTTATTGTTCAGTCATTCAGTTCTGTCTGATTCTATTTGACCTCACAGACAATATAGCTTTGTTGGAAAAGGTAATGGGGGTGGTTTGCCATGTCCTTCTCTATTAGTCCCCATTTTACAGATAAGGAACTGAGGAAAATGGGGGGGGCTAAGTGACTTGCCCAGGGTCATACAGTTGGTTGAGGCCAGATTTTAATTCATCTTCCTGACTGTAGGTTTACCTATCCATTGCACCATATAGGTGCCCCCAGCAGGCACATAGGAAGGAAACAAGAATTTATTAAACACTTTCTTCACTAGCCCTTAGTTTAAGGGCTTGATCCTCAGTTCTGCTCATTATTAGCTGTGTGACTTTGATCCAGTCACTTAACATCTCCAAACTTTGGTTTCTTCATCTGTAAAATGGAAATAATAATGGTGTTAGTTATGTCATATGACTTTTTGTAAGAATCCAGTGAGATCATGCTTATAAGCACTATGTATGTCATACAAAAAGTCTGTGTATTATATATGGTATATGTAGCATAAATACAGAGCCTTAAAATATCAGTGTATTTTTTTAGTAGTTACCCCAGTGGAAAATAACCTATAATCACTCAAAGACTGCATAGGTTCACAGGACTACAATGGCTGTTTTTTCCTATACTTAAAGACAGTTGTTTAGCCAATCTTTGGCACTGACTTCTCTGTAGATTTTGTAACTCAAATCCTCTCAATATTTTTCCCCTGGAGCTTTTTTCCTCTATTTTTATAAACTTTTCATTGATTTGGTCCTATTAATCTGATGACTAATGCTGTTTTGATAATTTATTCTTTTATGAAAACATAGAATCCTCAATGGGACTTCCTAAAGCATTAAGTTCTTCCTCCCTCCCAATGCAACAATTCCCTCTACAGCCCATAACATATGGTTTTTTAGACCTTGCTTACACAATTTTATATCTATACTAGTAGTACCAAGAAATGTACTCCCACATATAACTCAAGCAATTCCTTCCAAAATTTTCATTACCTTCTTCTAAAAAGAAAGAATGTAAGGGGCAGTTAGGTAGCACAGTGGATAGAGCACCAGCCCTGAAGTCAGGAGGACCTGAGTTCAAATCTGGTCTCCGACACTTAACATTCCCTAGTTGTGTGACTCTAGGCAAGTCACCTAACCCCAATTGCTTCAGCAAAAAAAAAAAAAAAAAGAAAGAAAGAAAGAATGTAAAACACTTTGAGGTTAAGGATTGTGCCATTTAAAAAAATTTTGTCTCTAAGTGTTCAGAACTAAACTTGTATACAAAAGCATTTCATTAATAATTGTTGAATGGCATTGATGGAGTCTTTAGGTTTGATTTGTTTTTTTACATTTTTGTCCATTTAATATATCAAGGTATTTATTAAATTATTACAATATAAATATTTAATGCATATATATGGAAATGAAAAAAGATATTTTTCATATTTCTGTTTTTTCTTCGATAGCTGTGTAAGCTGTGGAGAGTGTTGTTCTAATCCACGCTAACATTGGCAAATTGGGTTCTAATGGGATATCGTTCTCAAACCACCATCCTAGTATGTCCCCCTTTATCAATATTTTTCCTGAGGCAATTGGGGTTAAGTGACCTGACCAGGGCCACACAGCTAGGAAGTGTTAAGTGTCTGAGACCAGATTTGAAGTCAGATCCTCCTGACTTCAGGGCTGGTGCTCTATCCACTGTGACACCTAACTGCTCCCCATTATCAATTTTTACATTGATATCTCCTCAGTATCACTGATAGCCAGTCAACATCAGTTTAACAAAGGGATATTTATCAAGAAAATATAGCAAGACCTGATATTCAAAAACTTCTTGCTATTCCAGTGCATGCTCTCCTCTGTCACCTAGACTGAAGAGATTTTAAACTTGAAATGGTATTTACCCCCACACACACCAAATCTGGGTATCGCATAACCAATGAATATATTGCTCTCTTATTTGTCAGGACAAAGTCTGCAGGGCTGCGTCAAGCAGGTCATTCATTAGGATTACACTAGATTACCATGTTTAACTGCTATAGCTACAGCAGACTGCTTTAAACTCCCATTGCTGGACCTTTTCTATTGGTTTGCTGACCTTTTGGAGCATATAAGTTTGCAATGTCTGATACTCATTTACTTGAAGCAGGAAAGGTTAATTGTAACAAAGGCAAAAATACCATATGTTTGAGGCCATATGGCAATCCTATTGAAAAGATAAGCCTTTTACCTGTAGTGCAAGGTATTTCTCTCCCCACACAGAGTCTTATAGCTTTTCTTGCCTCACTTGTGACCAGGGAAAGGAGATGTTAAGTTCTTCTGTTGGAGCTTTTCATATGCATATTTGGCTGTAGCTTTGCAACCATAAAAGGCGCTTTCATCACCAAACAGTAAGCTGACATGTACAGTTTGCCATGCTCAATGGACTAGACCCTCATTGTTACTTGTCCATAAAATCTTTATTTGATAGATGTGGAGTGTATTCTCAACAAAAGTAGTTGAAGGAACAGTTGGCTTACAACTGTTTACTTATTTTATAAAGCATTTGATTCTTTAGAGTAAGAAGGATAAGAAGGCATAAAAACATGATATTGTCCTCATACATCAAAAACATACAAGACTCTAAAAACCCTGGAAGATAAAGAGGCATGTGACCTGCACTATTGGAAAGGATAAATGCACTGATGAAATCAGGGATCCATCTTATGCGGGTTCTCCAGCACAACATATTTTTTTGCTTGGTATTTCAACAGCTCTATGATCTCTTTGATATGAGTGCTCTTTTTAGTGGTGTAACTAACAACCCATTCATGCCTGCCCATTTTTTTGTGACTTTTTTCCTATGCTTCCACAAAATCCACCAGTGAGTCTATCTAAGCTGTTGGGATCCTTCTTTTGAGATTTTTTTTGACATTCCCTAGATACCAGGGGCACTCAAATGCTGTTAATCAATGCTTGTTCTCACTCCATTACTGATGCATTTCTCTGACAACATTCTCTACACTGGTTTTCCTACACTTTTTCTCACTTCTTATGACTTGCAGCCTACTCATACTAGCTGTGCACTTCTCAGTTGCCCTTCAGTACTTTGGAGATTGTTATTTCATGATTTGCAGATCTAAATTATCAAATAAAAGCTTGGAGTCATTAAAAACAACGTGCAGTTTTCTAAAAAAAAAAAAAAACAACAGTCTGATTTGTTCTTCTATTGCATTCTGGACCCAATTCACTGACTTTTTGTAGTGGCTGTCCAAGATATAGGTACTAAAGGAATGGCTCCGTAAGTGATCCATTCAAAGATATATAATAGTCTGAACAAATAGGCATACTCTATCCATTTAGTTTGTCCTATTTGGACAGTCAGCAAACCAATAGAAAAGGTCCAGCAATGGGAGTTCAAATAGAGCAAATTTTTTGAGTGATTATAAATATCATTAAGGAGCATCTGCAGCATCCCAGGTCTTCATGTAATTAATACAGTGTCACTTGCAAACATGTTTACCTGGAGGACCTTATCATTAAAAAAGGATTAGGTTTCTGATTTAAATGTACAAAAATGGCATCAGAAAATAGAGTATCTAAAAAAGTTAACTGGTTAGGCTCAGTAACCATTGTTTGGACCTTCCTAAAATTTAATAAATAAAATCTCTAACCTCAAAAATACTATCAACTAATTTTCAAAATGCTCAAAATGATTTCTTAAATTTGTTACATTTTTAAGCCATGAATATAATAAGGCTTTCTTAATTATGTAGTACCACATTCAAAACAAATGCTGGCAAATTGCCGTGACTCCTCCATCCACCTCCCCCAAAAAAGCTTAGTTCTCAATGACCTACACCCTGGGTACATCTGTGACATTATTTCCTTTTCTCACTGCCCTATGCATTGGTGTGGAAAAGTATGTTTGGGTGTACCATGGAAACTGGATATGACCAGGGCAGTCATTGCTAGATTCTCCGCCTCCTCTGTGTTTGGCAGTCAGTAGTGAACACCTTGTTCTGCTGCCAGAGATGACACATAGTTCTCCAAAGACAGGACGCTTACTTCATGGCCTCACAATCTGAAATCCTGGAAGCACTCCTCTTCCCAGCAGAAGCTTATCCTGAGTCATTGCTGATGTCATTGTTAAGCTTGCAGTCATTATGTCCCAGTGCTTTTCAAGACAACAGAGGAACATCAAAGAGAGCCAAAGTAAGCCAGAGCAGGCCCTCACTTAAGGAAAGCCTTCCTCATCAATTGACAGAATCAGTGCACAAGCACCCCCCCCTTATTTTTTTAACAGATGGGAATTATATGTATGAAAAACCTGGAGCTTAAGAGCAGAAAGATGTAAACTTAGAAAACCCTCACACTTACTGCTGACTCACACATCCTATATTGCATCCCAGTTTATTGAGTGTACATTTCCACAACATGGTTTGCTAGGAGGCAAGTGGCCATGAAATTCTGCCTGCTCTACCTCTAGCTCTGGGGCAGTCACTGCCAGATTAGCATATGGGGATTTTGAGGCGTTGATCACTCCTCAGATCACTCACAAAGCACAGATGGTACAGTGCTTACATCAGCATTAGACCATTTCATTTGCCATTGCCCATGATAGCAATGAAAAGGGAAACAAGAATAGCCAGTTCCTTGAATTAAAAGCCTGAGTGCTAGCTAACATCTCTATTGACTTCCATTTTGACCTTGGGATAAGCCACCCATGCTTTTATTCCCTTTTTGTTTTCTGTAGAATGGATTGATTTGTTGGTGTAGGATGAAGGGAGCTATAGCAGATAGTAAAAATAATGCTGCTTCTGCTGGTACAGTTATCCCTTCCACATCTCAGGAGTTAGGGGAGCAGTATTCCATGATTTTAAAAAATCCACATAAAATTTTTTCCCCTTTGTACTAGAGAAGAAGTCTGAATTTTTTCAGGATGTTTACAGTACTTTATTGTAATATATGGGTATATTTATGGTATTAAAAGATAAACTATTGATATTAAATAATATGTTTATATGTTATATTATATGTGTGTATATGTATGTATGTATATATATATATATATAATTCATTCCTGAGTTTCTAAACATATTCTGTGTCTGTTGGTGTTCATGTATCATCTACAGCTTCTGCAAAACTTCCCAAAAATTCCCATTTGATTTATTATGCTGACTCACAATATGTAGAAACCATGAGGGGAAAGTTGCCATGTGGCATTCAGTGCCAGCTAGCATTCAGTGATCTTTTATGACAATTTCATAGACACAAAGGTAATATCTGTAGTTTAAATCCTTCTAAGAACTGTGCCCATGGCTTCCTCTCCTCTTTCTTGCATTGCACTGAAAAAGGCTATACTTCCCACTTAGGAAGATGCTAAGAAAAATCCATTGTTCATTAATGGCTTTTCTTTGATTTACTCAGAACCCTTCCCCATCCATTACTCATCCCAGTTCAACCAGGAGGAATAGGTTTCTCATAAACAAAATAGGTGAAGCATAAGGAGTACTACATGATTGGCTCATGGTGCCAATCAGGGGCCAAACTCAAAATACAGCCAAAGTTTCCTTCAAGATAACAGTGATAGGGCAGCTATGTGGCGCAGTGGATAGAGCACCAGCCCTGAAGTCAGGAGGACCTGAGTTCAAATCTGGTCTCAGACACTTAACATTCCCTAGCTGTGTGACCCTGGGTAAGTCACTTAACCTCAATTGCCTCAGCAAAAAAAAAAAAAAAAAAGATAACAGTGACGCTTTTTCCATTAGGCTTTGCTTCTGTGTTGTCCTTTTGATCTGGCCTTTCCAAGTTCTTTTGCCAAACTGTATAGTATATTTCTCAAAAACAAGAGAAATGAAAGAGGGGAAAGCATTTTCCTGTTAGACTTGTACACTAGAAAAGTATAAAAGAAAAATCAGGCCCTTGAAAAATGACAGCTCAGGTGGTCTTGGGTATTTATTCTTTTAATGCTATTCCTAACCTGTTTGTGTGCCTTTTAAAAAAAAAAGAAAGAAAGAAAAGAAGGAAGGAAGAGAAAAATTCCCATTTGATTTATTACGCTGACTCACAATATGTAGAAACCATGAGGGGAAAGTTGCCATGTGGAAGGAATAACTATAAAATGTTACATGTCCTCTCTGGGCCTTGATTTTGATCAGTGACTCAGATGGTTTCTTCCAGCTAGCATTCAGTGATCTTTCATAACAGTATGAGAAAAAGAAAGAAGGAAGGAAGGAAGGAAAGAAAGAAAGAAGAAAGGAAAGAGAGAAAGTAAGAAAGAGAGAAGGGGGACAAGGGAGGGAGGGAGAAAGAGAAAGAAAGCAGCAATTTCATCTATCCTATAGATTCAACCAGAAAATTTTTTTTCCAGCTCTCTGGAGCAGATTGACTAGGAAGAAGCATTGAGTCCCCATTGGATTATGATATAGGAGACTAGAGTTGAAAGGAGGCCAAAGTAAAAAGGACTAATCACTCTAGTTCTCTCCTCAATGCCTGGTCCATCTGGAAAGAATGTCTGGTGCCACCTGGCTCACCACCAATAAAATAAAGCATTTCTGTTTTGCTGTTTCCAATTTCTAAAGAGTAAGATTGCATCAAAGCAGGTGATTTATGGACCACTGCTCTGCTTAAAGAACTTTTTACACCATGATAAGTAGTCTTTACAGGGTCATATTGAGATAGACTTCTTCTCTTCAAGGATCACAAATAGTCTCTTGTTTTCCAAATCTAATGGTATCTTCCAACATCTTTGACCTATTCTCAAGCATTCAACACTATGAAGTATCTCCATTATTTTTATACTTCTTTCTGACTTCATTTCTGTGATACAACTTTCTCCTGATTCTTCTCTTACTTAACAGGCATTTACTAAATGCTTACTATGTTGTAAGCATTATGATAAATACTGAAAAGGAGATATCTGACTACTCATCTCCTTACTAGTTCATCTGTTTTCTCTTACTCCATAAGTGTGAATTTTCCCTAAGGCTTTGTCCTTTGCTTTCTTTCATATTACCATCTCTTAAAAAATATCAGTCTCTCCAATAATTTCACTTATTACTCACCTATCTAGCATCTATTTTACCCCTGATTTTTACATTCCTGCTAAGACAGTACATTCATCAAACATTAATTTAGCACTTACTCTATATAAGACATCAGAACAGGTACCAGGTATACCAAAACAAAGTAGATAGTCATTAGAATGTCCTCCCATTACTTCAATCCAGTAAATCCAAACTCTTCATCTTTCTCATAAATATTTCTTTCCCAACTTTAGAATTTTTTTTCTTTGATGACACCATTGTCTAGGCCAAGAGGTGGTAAGCATGAGAAACAAGATTTTTACTTGAAGATTATATGAATGTATTGGGAGGCAAATGCAATAATATGCATATTAATTATAAAGAACAAAATTAAAAATAATGTTTAATCCCTGGGAAAATCATTAGCCTAGGTGAAAGAAAAATAGAGGAATAATTAGATGTCTTATGTCCAACTTTATATTTTAGACATGGGTCTTATATTGCAAAAAATTCCAGGAATATTTCATTCAGTTCTAATTATTCAAACTACTTCCTACTTCCAAAATATTCAATTCATGAAACACTAAACCACTTCTGGAGTAGTGTTCAGTCCCAAGCACTTTATTTTAGGAAAAAACATGGAGAAAACTAGAAAATATCCAAAAGAGGACAACCAGAATTGTGAAGTTCTCAAATCCATGCCACATACAGATGTTAATCCTGGAGAAGAAAAAGCTCAGAGATGACATCAGAGCTTTCTTCAGGTATCTGCAAGGTTATCTCATGAAAAAGGGATTAGAGACATGTAATACATTGTTCCATTAGGGACAATTAGCATCAATAGGTGGAAATTGGAAAGACGCAAATTTAGACTTGAAATCAGGGGAAATTGACAATTGGAGCTCTCTAGCAAAGGAATGGTCTGCCTTGGGAAGTAAAAATTTCCAACTTCATTGGAAGTCTGCAAGCAAAACATTGTTCTTTTGTGGTAGGCAGAATTCTTTCTTGTGCATGAGTAAATTGAATTGGTGCCAAGAAGCCTTCCAACTCTGACATCCTGTGATTCTATGATAATGTTTTCTAGGGGTGTCACTGAAGTAAGGCCTTCAAACAGTTACAGCTAATCTAGTGTGGAGTTAGCTCTGTGAAAATACCCCATTGTCATGAGTTGATTGCTCATTACCTCTCTTTGCTTCATAGAGTGTGTGAAGAAATCAGCCTCCTTTTACCGTGGACGTGAATGATGCATTCATTCTATAATGTCACTGAATGTTTAAAATGTCATGTAATATGAGCACGTAATTAAAGACCTGGAGAAAAAGCAACACCTCTCCCCTAGGGTGCTTGAGTCAAGAAGAACCTAGGGAAGAATTGGAGCCAGTAAATTAAGGGAAGAAAGGTTTGCTCCTTTCTTAAGCTTCAGATTTTTCATTCGTCTCTGCTGATAAGAAAAACTTCAAATTGAAGGTTCTCCTGAAATAGGCAAATGAGGTTTAGTATATGGTCCAAAAGGCAGTTCAGAATTTGAAAAAGGAAAATATAGCATCTCTTCATGGTAGTGGAAGCAATCTGATGCTGTTTCAAATTCCCTCACGTAAAGATGGCACCCAGAGTGTCTCTTAGGTAGCACAGTGTAGTATTAGGCCTAGAACCAGGAAAACTCAAGTTCAAATCTACTCACAGATACATACCATGTGATCCTCTACAAATCACTTAACCTCATTCAGCCTGAGTTTTCCTCACTTGTAAATTGGGGATCATAATAGTGCCTTCATACCCTCTACAATTGGGCCAAAATGGCTTCTTTGTTCTTCTTTGTACACAACGTTTTCCATTTTCTCATTTCCACATTTTTGCATTATCCATTATGCTGGGGATGTATCCCCATCCCCCCTCTGTTTTCCAGAACCCTTTGGAGTTGTTGTGAGTTTCAAATGTAAAGAATATTTGTAAAGCACTTAGTGTAGTACCTGGCATATAATCAGTGCTTAATAAATGCTTATTTTCTTCCTTGGTTTCTTCCTACTGCTAAAAGAGTTAAGGGGATTTGGAGACTAGATGTCCCATAAGATGAGACAGTAAAGCCAATGTCTCTGACAATGACCATGTTTTCTATTAGGAGAGACAACTAAATGAATGAATGAATGAATGAATGAATGAATGAATGAATGAATGAAAAAAATTTCAAGTACTTACTATTGTGCAAAGCACTGTCCTCAACACTGAGGTTACAAACAGAAAAATGAAATTGTTACTATACTTCAGGAGCTCATATAATAATAACAGATACTAGACTTGGAGCCAAGAAGACAGAATCTCAAAATTTTAGAGTTTAAAATTATCATAGTGGCCATGTAACCCAGCACATATCCTGAAGGAATCCCCATTTTAATATAAATAACAAATAATCTTCCAGTTTCTGCTTAGTGACTTCTGATGAGGGGGAATTTGATACTTCCCCACAAGAACCCATTCCACTTTTGGACAGCTATCAGTTCATCCCAATGCTAAACATGAATTGTCATCTTTGCAATTTTTACCCATTGTTCCTGCCCTCTGAGGAAAAAATAAACAAGTGTCATCCTTCTTCCATCTGGCAACCCTTCAGCTACCTGAACACAGCTTTCTTTATCTTATCCCCAGTTTTTCTTCTCCAAGCTAAACATAGCCAGTTCTGGTCTTCATATAACATGAACTCAAGACCCAACCATCCTAGATGACCTTCTCTGGACATTCTCCAGCTTATCACTGTCCTTTTAAAATCAGGAGGCTAGAACAGAAGACAATAGCTAGGAAGAAGTCTGACCTGAGGAGAGTCCAGAGTAGTTATATAGTACTTCTTTAATCTTGGAGGGAGTGTTTCTTTTAATGTAGCCCAATGTTACATTGAGTAATTTGCTGCCATATCATATTGCTGGCTCTTAATGAGTTTACAATCCAATAAAAATCCCAGATTTTTTTTCAAAGTGCTATCTAATCATGCTTTCTTTGTCTTTAATCTATGGAGTTGATTTTTGAACCCATTTTTCTCTGTAGAATTTCATCTGCTCCATACTCTAATAGGTCAGAATGTTTGGGAATCCTAAGTTCTTCCCAGTTTTAAGTTACCTATAAATTTGATGAGTATTCCATTTATGCCTTTTTATTTGAATCACTGATCTTATATAACACTGGGAATGCCTAGATTTCTAGGGCATTCCAATAGAAACCTATGCCAAGTGAAAATTGTACCTTTAAAGACTTATTTGAGCATAAATTTGCCTAATTGTATTATCATATAGTCCACCTCTCTCCCTCTTTTTCATTAGAATAATATTAGATACTTTATTAAGTACTTTGCTAAAATATAGGTAACCTATGATGAAAACATTAATCTGATTTCTCAATCACCAAGCATTTGTTAAGCACCTAATTTGTGCGAGGCACTTTTCTTAGTGCTGAAAATATTAAGGAAAAAAAATAGAACTCCTCACCATGAAGGAAATTACATTCAATCTGGGGAGATAACAAATGCATAAAAGTTCACACAAATTAAATACAAGGTAAATGAGATAAGGGGCACTACCATCTATGGGAATCAGGAAGGGCTCCATTTGAAACTGCCATGACCAAAGTTTTGAAGGAAACAAGGGATTCTAGAAGACCAAGGTGAGAAGGATAAGCATTCTAGTCATAGTGGACAATTCAAAAGTACAGAAATGAGAAATGGAGTGTTTTGTACAAAAAACAAAAAAGAAGCCATTTTTATCCAACTGTGGAGTGCAGGAAGGCAGAGAGTAATGTATACAGTAGTTGGAAAAGTAGTTTTGAGAGCAGGCTGTGAAAAGGTTTGCTAAAGTCAACAAGCAAGACAGAGCATTTATTAAGTGATTACTCTGTGCCAGGCATTGTGGTAAGTGCTAGGAGTGCAGACGCAAGCACACAAAAAGAAAAGATAGTCCCTGTGCTCAAAGACCTTCCATTCTATCAAGGAACACAATACTTGAAAAGAAGCTGAAAAAGGAGCAGAGAAGGGACACCAAAATGAAGAAGTACAGAAGCAAAGTGGTTGGGGAAGGAGAGGCCGATTGGCATTTGTTTGGTTTTAGACTTAGAGAATTAAAATAAGTCAGTTAATGAACAAGTATTTGTTAAGCCCCTACTATGCGCCAATAGCTACTCGGAGATGCTTGTAGTTTGAAATATACAATGGTGTTCAGGAGAGAGAGAGACTAAGGCTAGATTCACATACTTAGGAGTGATCAACATAAAGAATGATAATTAAATATCTGGGAGCTGATGAGATCACCAAATACTAGAATGTAGAGAGAGAATAGGAAAGAACCCGATCAAAACCAGACTTAAGTGGCATTTAATGAAATTGTCAAAAATAGAAAATAAGGTTAGTCTGACATGATATGTTCTTGATGAAGTCATTCTGGACTGTTTTATTTTTTTTTTAATAATCACTGCTTCTCTTTCTAGATGTGTAGTAACCACATCTTTAATAATATGCTCTTCAGTTTTCCCAGGAATTAAGGACACTGGCCTATAATTTGTAGATTCTAATCTCTTCCCTTTTTTTAAATAAGGAAAATTGTCTTCTTCAGTACTGTAGTATTCTTCCTGTTTTTCACAATCTTGCAGGTATCATTGACAGTGATACTCTATCTGCCAGTTCTTTCAGTATCCAAGGAGAGCTTTCTTTTTGGCCAGGCGATTTGAATTTGTCAAGGATAATTATGGTCTTTTGTTTCCAACTTGCTTAACTTGGATATCATGCCTCTGTTACATATTTTTGTTTTATCATTTCTATTCCCAAAGGTCATTCATGGCAGAGAAAACAGAGCAGATACTGTTCTGCCTTCTCACTCTGAGTTATCATTGGCCTATCTGCCTTGAACCACGGGTTCCTTCTCAGTCCCTCCTCTTTCCTTAGATAAAGCATTTAAAAATAAAACCATATTTGCTGGCCTTTGTTTCCTTTATCCCAGAGCTTCTTAAACTCTTTTCACTCATAAGTCATTTTCACCTGAGAAATGTTTGCATGATCTCAGGTGTATAGGTATACAAAGTAGGCATGCAAATCAAACATTTACTGGTATTAAATCATAATTTTGCAACCCCCAAATTCAGTTATGAAACCTCAAATGGGGTCACAAACCACAGTTTAAGAAGCTGAGATTTAACCAACTTCAGTTCATTCTCTGTTAATGTCTCAAATACATATCCTGAGAAGACAACAAACCTCTCCATTGTTGGCATGAGTTTGACAGACCATCCATTCATTACAACTCTTCCCTTCTTCCTTTGCCATTTAATTGTGTAAGCTCTCATCTGAAAGCTTCCATAGCTCACTCATAGGGATAGACAGATATTTGGTTCCACAGAACATTCAGATTCCTCCTTCTCTTCAGGAAGAGTTTCAAAAGTATAAAACACCCATTTCTGTGCTTTTCGGGCCTTTTTCATTTGTTTGTTTTCTCTCAGGAGAAGAAGTATACAGGAGTAAATAGAGAGCTGGCTGCCTAAGAAAGAGTCAGACCTGAGTTCATGACTTGGCTCTGATATTTACTGGCTGTTAGACAATGAGCAAGTCACAGAATCTCTCAGTGCCCTCGGAAACTTGCTAAAACTATAAGGCACAAGAAAGGTGACAACTTTCATGGATAGAGGTGGTTCCTTTACCCAGAAATCCCTTGTACTGATTCAGTCACAAGTCTGTTTTCTCTTGGTTCCTTTAGAAAAACTGCGAATGTGTATCAACACAAGATCAAAAGAAATTTTATTTTCAAACTTTTGTCAGGATAGATAGGGAGATAGATCACTGTAATCCTAAAACTCATGGATATAGCCATGAGACTTGAACATTCATTCCCAAACTCAGGGACAGTCAAGAGAACTGAGACACTCAAAGGGGCAGAACACTGGGAGTAGGATTGAGGTAAGCTACTGATATTACTGACATCTTCTTGTGTAGGCAGTACTTTTATAGAGTAATCTCTCACATAGTGATATTTGTTTTATACAAATCAATTCAACAAAGATTTATTATATTCTGGTTTTGGGCAGTACACAGGCAATTAACAAAAGAGTGCCTTGCCCTCAGGGAGCTTATATTCTTGTGAGGGTTGAAAGAGGCTCTTTCTAGTCCAATTTCTAGTCCAATTCTAGTGATGGCTTCACTATTTCTGGGGACAGAGTGCCTCGTTTTGAATACTTCCATCTCATGAGATAATTTATTCTCTTTTTTCTTTGGATAGATCGTACTCTCTTTTAAGTCCCTAGAACTCTCAGTGTACTCAAGGGTATTAAAAACGTGATAAATGAATGTAACATTTTGCATCATTTCCCAAACAATTTTTCATAGTAATAGGAATAGATTTCATGAGATAGGAATTGGTTCCAATAAAAAATGTTGATGCTAGTGCTATTTGCCCCCTAAAATATCAAATATTATATTTAGGTATATATCAAAATATTTGTTATGCATACCTGTTGTGATTTTTTTAGTGCAAAAATGCTTTCTTTTAATTTCTATGAAATGATCTTGCTATAAATAATATCCTTAGGACATTCCCATACTCCAAAATTCCTAGGATTAGCATTTATGGGTTATATCATATATTTCAAGCCCCAGAGTCAAGTTAATTTGAACTTTGATTTCCTAAATTTTCTCCCTTGAAAATGGAAAGGATTTTAAGACTTTCAAATCATAAGGGGCTGGAAAAGATACTTGATGGTAACTTTATAAATGATACCTGGTTACATAGATAATGGTCAGCGCTGAGATAATTGTTAACACTGACTTTTGCAAGTACCTTCATTATAAAATAGTGCTTGGAGCTTCGTGAAACTTTATAAATCCTATTTACAATGTAACCCTTCATGCAGACTAATGCCATGAGCTATTGCTATCTTTCCAAAACAATTGCTGGGACTGACATATTGACCTCTGAAGCATCTATTGTGTCTAGTGGTTCTGTTTTATCACAGCTATGAACAATATTGCTGATACAAATTAGAAATGGAGAAAATGCCCTGGCCACATTACTATAGTTTAATTATGTTTTTCTTCACTAATAGGTTTACTCCTTCCCTTTGGGAAGAATTTTCTTGACATTCTCTATTAACTTCCTTATCTCATTTCTTATCTCTGTGATCTACATGAAAAACAAAATAAAACAAAACAATCAAAACCCCTCCTCTTTCTTACATTTCAAAGTCCTATAGCTGGTAATTTTATCATGTAGCAATCAGTGCATCCCCCCCCCAAGAAGAATAAACAAAATTTTTGAAATTTTCTATTCAAAAATTACATACTTCAAAATAACATTTACTCTTCAGGAGATAGGAATAGGTGGTCTCCAGTAGAAGTGTGAAAAAATAAGCATAGATAAGAAACACCACCTATTCCTCTGACCCCAATATCAGAGATCATATCTGGGCTCAGTTGAGTCCCCTAGGAACCTTAAGTTCAGTTTTTTGCTGCTGTTACCTTAAAAAGTGCAGCATTGATATGTTTTCTTCTTTTGTTCACCTGCTTATTCCATTACCAAATCTATTCCAAAGATATTTCAGCAAACAAGCATATAGTCAATGCCTTCTTCCCAGCTCTTGATTCAGTTTAGTAAACACCTTAAGTACTTTACTAGCTTAACGATCCAAATATTCCCCTCCCTATCCCCACCTCCCCCAAAAAATCCTTTCCTCAATGAATTCATATTCTATAGATGATTTACCCATAGAATTCTCATATTTTCATATATATTCTACTGACATTCTCACTTGCATGGGAGAATTTCTTTTTGTACTGGCTTCATTTCTTTTAGACCCTAAATCTTGATACACCAAGGCCAGTTTTAATGACTGAATAGTTTCCTTATTTGTGTCAATTTGCCACTGAAGTTGTAGCCTCCTCTGTTCTATCTTAGGGATTTCCTAATTGTTTCTGGGACAGCAACTGGTCTTATAAAATCCTAGCATCATTGTTCAAGAACCTTATTTCTTTATCCTCCAAGCCCAAAGGAGAGTAGCTTGTGCATGTCTCCTATCTCAGAATGATCAACTACACATTTGAGGTTATGGAAAAATAATCTTCAAAATGTTCAGAGAAACTATTTGCACTACTATTACATCTGCTTGGCCATGTTGAAAATCTCAGACTTATTTCTTACTCGTTATCTTTGGCCTATACTTAACCAGGAGATTTTTAGCTCATTTTTGTCTTAAGTTCTCTTAAAGGTAAAACTGATTCTATTAGGGTCAATGAAGTAAATTTAATATTGTGAGTTGCTTTACTTTGCTATCACTGTGCAGTCATTTCTTTTCCTTGAATGTGATTTTTACCCCTTTTCAGGAGAATTCTGACCATGAAGATGTCAGTTGCTTACATCAAAAGGTGACATAACAGGTTTAGTAATCTCCCTCTCAGAAATTTACTTATTAGGATCTAGTGGTTTGCTTTCTGGTCACAATGAATAAACACAAAGCAATTCCTAAGGTAACAACCCAATGGGACCTACCCATTTTAAAAGCCAAATCAATATTTAAGAGCACTCCAGGCCACTAAGAGTCTGCTTGTTTCAATACCTTGTTATCATAGTGAATGTATTTGGAGCCATTCATACTGGCCTGAATTAAAACAGGAATAGACCCCAAGTAGGGCACCTGTGGCCATTCAGAGTGTACAGATTTAGATGGTAATTCATGACTTAGGCTAGGATGGGATAATCTATACAGCAGTCCTATTCAACCACTTCAGGAAAATGTTTGAAAAGCTGTGTCACTGTTTTGGGACTCAGAACTTTACTTAGTAGTGGGCACTCTTAACATCCTTAATGTTGTTAGCATTAGCCTATCCCTCCCCTGAGTAATGTGAAATTTTCTCCAGTTCTTGGCAGCTCTAGAGGCAAAAGCTGGGATTCTTCACTTTATTTCCTAGTGACAAATGAAACCTAGGCTGTCTAGTAAGTGTGCCTTCAGTTAATGAATCCCAAATTGTCTTTTCAGGCTTCTTATTTTTTAGTTTTTTTTTTTTTAATTAATAGGGATATAAAGGGAATAGTAAGGTTTGAGGGGAGGTGTTTTGGTTTTAATTAAATTTTATTTTTTAATTAACAAACATAGTCTTCCTATCTCCTACTCCACCACCATTAAGAAAGAAGCAAAAAACCCCTTTTAACAAATTTTCATAGCTGATCAAAACAAATTCCTACATTGGTCAAATCCAAAAATGTATGTCTCATTCTGTGCTCTTAGTCCTCCAAGAAGATGTAAGAAAGAATAAAAGGACTCATATATGCAAAAATACTTGTAACAACACATTTGTAGTAACAAAGAACTGGAAACTAAAGGGATGCTCATCAATTTCTGTTATATAAAAGAATAAATTCCTTTATATGAATGTAATGGAATACTTTTATGTCATAAAAACTTAGAAAAGGAACATTTTCACTGAAAACCTAGAAGATATTTATGAATTGAAACAGAATGGCTGGGAAAGATTAAGAAGTAAATTATTCCTTAATTCTTCCCTTTCCTCCTCTTCCCTAATAATGGATTGATGGAGAAGTTGAGAGGCAATATGGTATGTTGGAGAGGGATTCTGACTCGCAGCATTTGGAGTCAGAGAATCAGGATTCAAGTCCTAACTGGACCACGTCCCTCTCCGACTTTGGGCAAGTTATTTTAACCTCTCTGGGCCTCAGTTTCGCCTTTTATAAAATTAACTGTTTGGATTAGATGCCCTTTGATCTTCCTTTGACCCATAAGATATACGTCTCATGACTCATGACTCAGTCACATGCCCCTAAGTCCTTCTGTTCTTAATTTTGAAATTTTCTTACTATCTTTTGTTAACTATTTTTAAAAGGTTCCTTGCTCATTAGAAGGCTTTTAATTTCATTTCTGAGTCTGCATTTTTAAAATGGAACAGGTGCCATGTCTGCTATGTCTATTATTAGTTTTTTTTAAGTATTAGATGAGAAATACAGTTTTGTAAACGGGCAATAGATGTTTTAATACTGCTGTTAGGAGAGCAAGATTAATGACTAATTATGACTGATACCTCCCTTATTTAAGAGCTGTCTCATAGCATTTAAAATACTCTAGCTAGGAAATGTTGCAAGGGCAGGTTTTGGCTGGTGGTATATCCTAATCCCTGTAATAACAAGCCCCATTATCATGGGATCTTGTGAAATCAAATATTCTGGTTAGTATGGTGCATTGGATTCTGTAATGGCGAGAGGAGAACATTCTGTTTCCATTTTCTCTGCAGTTCATTCACCTGGTCTGTCTGTCAGGTCACCATTAGTGTCGTTCATGATGCATCCCGTTGTAGTACATGCCATTGGATGGGAATATTTAAGCCGTTTTTTCCCACGTCTCCTTCACACAAGCAGTGCTTGTCTGGGCCATGGACAAAGGCTACTTTTGCACTATGTAATGTTATGGCAACCCATCATCCATCAGCAATTCTTGTCCATCTCTACCAGGAGGATGCAGGCCTCAGGCAGCAAGCATTCCTTTTAAGTTTCCAAGTCATTTGTGGGTATGAACGTGTCTGTGAGCAAGCTGTGCACAGTGTTTCCAATAGGTTTAATTTAATGGATGAGCAGAAAACATGGCAATTAGGCTTAACCATTGAAGAGCTAACAGGAAAATAGGCAGCTGCACTTTGAAATGGCAGCTAATAAAAAAGAAAGGTATACTTGAAGTAGCAGGGCCCTCAGAAGTCTTGGCTGATGTACCCTGTCTTCCCACCAAGGGCTTCCTATTCACGGCATTCACTCATGGTCACTAGTTTGTTTTTAATGCAGGGCATTGCTCTTGATGATGACCATCATCTTTGATATTACAATCATCGTCATTACTATTATTGTTGTTGATATTAATGATGATAGTGATAGGATAAGAGAGAGATGGCTTCAACTAGCTTTAATGAATAGCCAACATACTAAGGGAAATGATAGTTTATGTTCCTTTTTTCTTTTTTTTTTAAACTAAGTATGAAAAAGCAATTTTTAACTTCCACACACTTATGTTTTCCAAGAATTCTCCACATTTAGGATTTGCGGGGGGAAGAAATAATATGCTCCTTGATTAAAATGTACCCACAAGTTTTGCCATTTATATGAGGTCTCTAAAAAAAACAATCTTCTGGGGTAGGAATAGAATTTAAATTTGCATGGAACTTTTATTAGTATAAACATAGGGCCCATTATCATTTTGATTGGCCACCAGGCCTTGGGACTTCTCAGTTCCGTCTGCTACATGATGAAGTACAGAAGTGGCGCGCGATAGACAGCATTAATTACTGGAGGCAGCATCATTGCTGACCTGATCCAAGATTAACTGCTACTTTGAAGCCTTTATTCCCCAGACACTAGAGCTGTCTGGTTATCTCACTTCACTTGAAGGACCTGGGACAATAGCAGTGCTGATGGTAATGCTGGCAATTTCCCTATTTGTTTTGCAGGTCACTGCTCGGGGGTTTGGTCCATTGTTACAGTTTGCCTACACAGCTGAGCTGTTACTCAGCAGAGAGAACATCCAGGAGGTCATCCGCTGTGCTGAGTTCCTGCGCATGCACAACCTGGAGGACTCCTGCTTCAGTTTCTTGCAGACCCAGCTCCTGAACAACGAGGATGGCCTGTTCCTGTGCAAAAAAGACACGGCTTGCCAGCGCATGCATGGCAACATGGAGAACTCGGAGGGCGAGGAGGAGGAGGAAACAATGGAGTCGGAGACCTCCAAGATATCGTGTCCCAAGGAGCGGATGCACCCAGAGCCCCTGAGCTTCGAGTCCGCAGCCCCAGTAACAGAAAAGGAAGAGGGCGGGATCCCGGACTCGGAGGTGCCCAGGGACGATGGCCGGGGCAGTCTGGACAAGGATGCCCTCACACGGTACCCCAGATATAAGAAATACCAGCTTGCTTGTACCAAGAATGTTGTCTACAACACATCGCACATCAGTACCTCAGGTTTTGCAAGCGCACTCAGTGAAGAAAACCCTGGCAACGGCCTCCAGGCAGGGCTGGCCATGGGGCAGATTAAAAGCGAACCTCAGAGTGAAGAGAACGAGGAGGAAAGCATCACACTTTGCCTGTCCGGAGAGGAGGCCGATGTCAGGGACAAAGAGGGGGACGTGGAAATGGAAAGGAAACAGCCCAGCCCCAGCCCCAGCCCCGTGGCCACCACCTCTGCTGCTGCTGCTGCAGCCGCCGCTGCTACCCCCTCGGCCACCTGCATGGACAGAGCCAAGCACGGCTCCTCTCCCTCCTGTTTAGGGGCTCTCTTCAACAGAACAAAAAGTGCAGAGTTGTCGGGCTTGCCCAGCACTTCCCAACAGCACTTTGCCAGGAGTCCAGCTTGCCCTTTGGACAAGGGGACAACTCAGGGTGACCACAAAACTGACTACAGCCCTTTCACAGGGAATTATGGACAGTCCCACGCCAGTCAGAAAGATGCTTCCAGTGTCCCAGTGGGGTCCCCTCTCAAGGGGCCCGTGTTCGAAACCCTCTGTAAGCAAGAAGGCGAGCTGGACAGGCGGAGCGTAATCTTCTCTTCCAGCGCCTGTGACCAAGGGAACACTTCGGCGCATTCGTATTCTGGCCTAAGCAGTTTGGACAAAGAGCTCTCGGAGCCCGTGCCAAAGGGTCTCTGGGCAGGGGCTAGCCAGTCCCTCCCTAGCTCACAGACCTATTCCCACAGTGGACTAATAGCTGATCACTTGCCAGGAAGGATGCGGCCTAATACCAGCTGCCCGGTGCCAATTAAAGTTTGCCCTCGCTCTCCCCCCTTGGAGACCAGGACCAGGACCTCCAGCTCCTGCTCCTCCTACTCCTACGCAGAAGATGGGAGTGGTGGCTCTCCCTGTAGCCTCCCTCTCTGTGAATTCTCCTCCTCTCCCTGTTCCCAGGGAGCTCGATTCCTTACCACTGATCATCAGGAGCCAGGCCTGATGGGAGATGGAATGTACAACCAAGTCCGACCCCAAATCAAATGTGAGCAGTCCTATGGAACCAACTCAAGCGATGAGTCTGGATCGTTCTCTGAAGCAGACAGTGAGTCATGTCCTGTGCAAGACAGGGGCCACGAGGTAGGGAGTTAAGTGCAAGTGTGTAAAATCCGTTTAATTCCCCCATTATTGGGCTACCAGAACTGCCATGAGCTTTCCCCTCTCTCCCTCTTGCCAGATTTTTCCTAGTTACCAGGGACAAAAAGTTCTAGGGGGATCGGGGCATATCCTTCTCCCCATCTCCAAAAGCTCTTTGGTTTGAGATTTTACTTGGTTTGTTTAAATTGCTATTTAAATTTTATTATTCAACAAACAGTATGGTACAGTGGGAAGAGTGTTGTGTTTGGAGTAAAAGCACCTGGATTCAAATCCCAGTCCTACTAATTACAGTATGTGCAAACTTGAGCAAGTCCCTCTCTCTCCTGGCTTTTTTTTTTTTTTAATGATGGGGGTTGGACTGGCTCTAAAACCTAAGCAGTCAGGGTGGGCATAAAGAGTGACTTGGAGTTCCCAAAGGCTGTGCTAGCAGAGCATACACACTGAGAGGTCCTACCAAGCTAAAAAATGGCCCCTGCAACAGACTATTTGTCCATTCTACAGAGACCAGTCTAGCTAAATTCAGGGGCCCTTTGCCAGAAGATTGGTCACCAGGTAAAGAATTTTCATAGCCACAACCTTCTATCTCCTAAGGTTTGCAGAGGGTTGTAAATTGAATTAGTGGATGGATTACTCACACCAATAAACGTTCAAATATTTGAAGCATTAAAATCACAAATATCCAACAAATGCAGTCAAATAGCATCCTGCTAAAAACAAATTTATCTAGATTTCACTGAGAGAGTTCTTAAGCTTTTTTCCCAGTGCTTAGCACAATTCTGGCATGTAATAGGCACATAATAGATGTTTATTAATTGATTTTTTTTCAAATTTCACCTTTCTCCTTGCTTCTTTCTTATAACTGAGACTTCAGCCTTAGCAGTCCAATTCTGGGAGTAACTTTCTTGCCTTTTAGGGAAAAAAACTAGCCTTACTTAGACTGAGGAAAAGGGAAGGAGACCTAGGAAGTCCTGGGTAATCCTTTCACAACCCCATAATCTTTAAACAGTTCATACCCTCCTTCCTCCACCCCTAGCCTAAAGAAAAGTATGGATCTTTTGCAAGAAAGGATATGTATTCATTTTAAGCCATTTAGGTTGTGGTTTGGGTTTGTTTTTTTTTAATAAAAACTGAGTGATTAAAACCAGGAATTGTTTTGAGGGGACAGAAGTTTGGGGGTGAAGAAAACCTATAATTTCATTAGTTTAGGAAATTACCTACTCTAATAAAATTCCCTCTACTGAGATCAGCAACTTATAGGCTTAGAGAATTGCCTGAGGCCCTGAAAAATTAAATGACTTGACCAAGGTCACACAACTAGCATGTTAAAGAAATAGGACTTAAATCCAGGCCTTCCTTAATCCAAGATTGGCTCTCTAGCCACCATGCCTTGTCTGCCTCTTAATATTCCACAAACAAAGGAATTAACTAGAAAGCATGGTGGCGTTGGGATAAAAGGACCTTAGTCTGACCCCAAGTCTTTCTGAATCTAAATTCAGCTTTCTATCCACTAATCTACAATTGCTTCTTAATATCCATACCGGGGATAAATGGTGTTTATCACTGTTAAACAGTAGTGAGTTTCCCTATCTTCTTTATGCTGTCCTTCTTTATGCTAGAACTGGGCTTAAAGGTTCCTAGTCTCTTTTATGCTGTCCCTACTTGGATCCCATTTCCCAAGGTGACATCCAAAGCACATACAGTCAGTCAAACATAACACTGTGGGGGATAGATATCACTTAATATGCCCTCGATAAATTATAGGAAATGAGGTTTAATGGGTAGTGGAATTGAGCTCTTGGTTCTCATCCAACACTGAAATTGAAATGCTTATACTCGAAGAGATTCAATTTCTCAAAGTGATAGGTGATGGGGAACTGGGTAGAGGTGGAGGTCAAGACCAGATATTTCATAAAGGTAAAAGGACTGAGGAAGCAGAAGAATAAGAACCCCCACATTTTTCCACTCACAAATCTCTAAGAAAATCATATAAAAATGCTTAGATTCACATGTGTCATGATTTGATAGTTGGTCTTGTTTGTTGTTTAGCTATTGGCATGAAAATGAATACAGATAAGACCAGCTACCCCCTGCACTTCACATCTGCCTTAGAACCAGTAGATGAGAAGAGGATATTGGGACTAAAATTCTGAATCTATGATCCAATGATCCCTTAAGAGTTGGCAGACTCTCACTGGATCTTGAAGTAGAGGAATATTAACCAGAGAGCTGAAATTCCACTAAGCTGGGGGGAAGGGGGAAATGTCTTTTCTTTCAAGACATAAATTTAATTATTTAGCAAATAAAGTCTACCTGAAAAAGATGAAGTTTTTAGCTTGATCTAGTGTTTTGAAAATGGATCTCCTATAGTTACCTACTTTTTTAAAAGACATCTTTGCCAGTACTCATCTGCTATCTGCATTGCTCTCTAGTTTTCTGCCCCTTTGCCCCTATAAAACAAAAGTAAGAAATTAATTTAATTTTTAAATTATTTTTAAATTTTTAATCATTTTAATTTTATTTAATAAGTTAATTTTAATTAATAATTTTAATATTCATAAATTTTTAAAATTATTTTAAAGAGTATTAGGAAATTATTAAAAATAAGTTAGCTGAATAAATAAGAAAGGAAATGAGAAGAATCTTTCCCAGCTAAATATGTCAGAGTCATTGGATTTTATATCTTTGCACATAGTAAGCATTTAATAAATGCTTTATCATCTATCCCATCCATTCATCCTAGACTCAGGCCACAGTTTAATGTGATAGTGTCCTTGAATGAATGGAGATTTTATGAAACAGGTCAAGGGTTTCTTTCCTTCTCTCTTTCTTCAGTCTCTTTATGGGTGTGACTAGAGGTTCAGTTTTATTTTATGAAACTGTTGGCATATGTCCAGTTTATCAACATAATGATATGAGGGACACCAGAGTGAGGAAGGAATGATTTACTATAGAAGAATAAAAAAAAATTAAAAATATAAAGTCAAACAGCTTTTCATTTCCTTTCTTTTCCTTCTTTAAGAAAGTTGCTCTAAAAAGGATGTGTTTTTATGGTAGCTGAATATACTTAAGAAGCTGCCAATTTCATATAAATCTTCTTTTACCCCACCTTCCCAAGAGACAATTTAAAGTCATTTATTGGCTGCCGACAGGAGTGGGGATGTTTCCTCTGTTCAGCCAATGTCCATTCAGCCACCTTAAAATATTGCAACAACAATAAAACTAGACATACTGAATTTTTTAAGAAGTAATAATCAGTCAAGCTGTAATAATAATCTGAAATAGCTCATCCTCTTTTTTAGTATCTTACTTTAGAATTTAATTTGTGTTTATCCTTTCAAAAAAGATTTTTTTAATTTATAAACAATTAAAAAAGAAATCTTTCAATCATCTGGGTCACTTATAAACTATATTTGCCTTGACAGAATGATACTGCCAATATCTGTATATTTTTTATCATCATGATTTATTGATCGATAACCAAACTTAAATTTCACACTAGAATAATTTTTTTTGTTCAGACACTTAAATTTAATCATATAATTCAGCCCAGTTTTAGAGAGAAGGCTCATTTAGATGCCCAGTTGCCAAAACTATCATAAAAGCATTTTTTCATTAGTTCTGCAACTTTTTCCTTAGTTAATAATTTTCATGGAGAGATGAAAGAAGAGAGAGGGGAAAAGAGGGGGGGGAGCTTAACTCCAGAGCTAGCTAACATTAAAATTAGCAGATTTGTCTTGACAACTAAAATTAATCAGTAAGATTTGAAATGCTGCAGGAAAAAGATAGGCTCCCAGGTAACCTCAACACAAAGAATGTTGACTTCCCAAGTTCTTGTTTTTATGTAAGTACACACACCCCACACACATATACACACACACTGATCTGCATGTACATATACACTAATACTTTAGGGAATTATAATTTCATGTGAGTGCATACTCCCCCTACTGATACAAAGTGCAACACTTGTATAATTATGAGATGAATTACAATTGTCAAAGTATCCGTGACCCCGTAGCCAAACTCTTCTCAACTAAGATGGTCTTCAGAAAACAGATATACATAGAAATATATTTTATTGTGCCTGCTATTTAAAAAGAAAAACTACCAATATGTAATTATGTGTATATGTATTTCTAGCTGGTATTATATTTTGATTCTATGTAGACACTGTTCAGAAAAAGATATCCGAGTCTCTGCAGTGCTAAAGCATGCTACATCAAGGAAAAAAGAAACCCCATGAGAAGGAAGGTTATGAATATTCCTCAGGAATAATATATTAACATTACATTTATGCAAAACCATTAGGTCTTTATTGATATTTTATTTTTCTCAGTTACAATGAAAACAATTTTTAACAATTGTTTTTTAAAATTTTGAGTTGCAGATTCTCTCCCTTCCTCCTTCCTTGATCCACCCCATTAAGAAGACATATGTGAAGTTATGCAAAACAATTTCATAAAGATCGTGTTGTAAAAGAAAACATAGATCTCTGCTCCCCCCAAGAAAGAAAAAGCCCTGAAGAAAAATAAAGTTAAAAATAAGTATGATTCAATCTGTATTCAGACACAATCAGTTCTTTCTCTGAGAATGGGTAGCATTTCTCATCATAACTCCTTCAGAGTAGTCTTGAATCATTGTATTGCTTAGAATAGCAAAGTTATTCACAATTAGTCATCCCACAATATTGCCATTACTTTGTACACAGTACATTTCACTTTGCTTATGGAGGATTTTTCTGAGAGCATCCTGCTCATCATTTCCCATAGAACAATAGTATTCAATCATAATTACACACCACAATTTATCCAGCTATTCCCCAATTGATGGGCATCCTCTCAATTTCCAGTTCTTCACCCTGAGAAAAGAGCTACATTATAGATCTTTTAAACCATTAATTTTTTTAATAAAGCTTTTTATTTACAAAACATATGAGTGACCTTTCAACATTGACCTTTGCAAAAAAAAAACTTTTTTTTCCCAAGCTTTTCCTTTCCTTCCCCCCACCCCCCACCCCTAGATGACAGGTAATCTAACACATGCTAGATAGGATAAATTATATGACAAATACAATACATGTATACATATCTATACAGTTATCTTACTTCACAAGAAACATCAGATCTAGAAAGAGAAGAAGATAAAAACAACCTAAGAAGGAAAACAAAATGCATGGAAATATTCACAGAAAGCGTTAAAATGCTGTGTTGTGGTTCACTCTCAGTTCCCACAGACCTCTCTCTGGATGTATATGACTATCTTCATCGCAGCACAACTGGTTTGAATCACATCATTGTTGAAGAGAACCATGTCCATCAAAATTGATCATCGTATAGTCTTGTTGCTGTGTATAACGTTCTCCTGGTTCTGCTGATTTCACTCAGCATCAGTTCATGCAAGTCTCTCCAATCCTCTCTGAAATCCTCCTGTTGGTCATTTCTTACAGAACAATAATATTCCATAACATTCATATACCATAATTTATTCAGCCATTCTCCAATTGATGGGCATCTTTTCAATTTCCAGTTTCTTGCCACTACAAAAAGGGCTGCCACAAACATTTTTGCACATGTGGGTCCCTTTCCCTCCTTTAAAATCTCTTTGGGATATAGGCCCAGTAGAAACACTGCTGGGTCAAAGGGTATGCACTGTTTGATAACTTTTTGAGCATAGCTCCAAATTGCTCTCCAGAATGGTTGGATCCGTTCACAGTTCCACCAACAATGTATCAGTGTCCCAGTTTTCCCACATCCCCTCCAACAGTTACCATTATCATTTCCTGTCATTTTAGCCAATCTGACAGGTGTGTAGTGGTATCTCAGAGTTGTCTTAATTTGCATTTCTCTGATCAATAGTGACTTGGAGCACCTTTTCATGTCACCGGAAATAGTTTCAATTTCTTCCTCTGAAAATTGTCTGTTCATATCTTTTGACCATTTGTCAATTGGAGAATGGCTTGAATTCTTATATATTTGAGTCAATTCTCTATATATTTTAGAAATAAGGCCTTTATCAGAACCTTTGGATGTAAAAATATTTTCCCAGTTTACTGCTACCCTTCTAATCTTGTCTGCATTCATTTTGTTTGTACAAAAACTTTTCAACTTGATATAGTCAAACTTATCTATTTTGTGATTAATGATGACCTCTAGTTCTTCTTTGGTCACAAATTCCTTCCCCCTCCACAGGTCTGAGAGGTAAACCATCCTACATTGTTCTAATTTGTTTATAATATCATTCTTTATGCCTAGATCATGAATCCATTTTGACCTTATCTTGGTATATGGTGTTAGGTGCGGGTCAATGCCTAATTTCTTCCAGACTAGTTTCCAATGATCCCAGCAGTCTTTGCAACAGCAAGAGATACAAAGAGAAATTCCATTCAAAATAACTATCGATAGTATAAAATATTTGGGAATATATCTGCCAAGGGAAAGTCAGGATCTATATGAGCAAAACTACAAAACACTCTCCACACGAATAAAGTCAGATCTAAACAATTGGAAAAACATCAAGTGCTCTTGGATAGGTCGAGCGAATATAATAAAGATGGCAATACTACCTAAACTAATCTATCTATTTAGTGCTATACCAATCAAACTCCCAAGAGATTATTTAACTGAAATAGAAAAAATAACAACAAAATTCATCTGGAAAAACAAAAGGTCAAGAATTTCAAGGGAATTAATGAAAAAAAATGCAAATGAGGGTGGCCTAGCTGCACCAGATCTAAAACTATATTATAAAGCAGTGGTCACCAAAACCATTTGGTATTGGATAAGAAATAGAGTAGTCGATCAATGGAATAGGTTAGGTTCACAGAACAAAATACTCAATGACAATTGTAATCTAGTGTTTGATAAACCCAAAGACCCCAGTTTTTGGGATAAACCATTAATTTTTTAAAGCACTTTCACACTTTTACATTTTATCTTCAGGAGAACCTACAGGCAGACAAGACAGATAAGAGATTCAATTAAACTTTTCTTTCTATTTATTTTATGAGACCTAAAGAGTATGTGTCACTTACTTAAGATCACTAACCCCAAGACCATTGCATTCATTCCCTTTACACAGAGGGCACTATAGAAGTGTTATTATGGTCAGTCACTTATATGAGCAACATTTTGGGTAAGGGGAAGGAAAAGGATTAAACAAGAAAGCTGTTTACAGGACAACTTTGCTGTGCCCTTCTCCTTGTAGTGTCTCCCCAGCCATAAAACTCTTATTTCAGCACAAGGATTGTGCTCCTCTGTCAGATGGGGATAATAATACCCACCCTAATTACTTCACAAGGTTTGTGAGGATTAAATGAAAGCATAAATGTAAAAGTGCTTTGAAAAGTTAAGGATACCATTTAGATGTATGAAGGCAATATCTTTCTATCCTTACCTTTCTCTTTCATGTAAATTCTTAGTCAAAACAGCTGAACTAATATATGTGGCTATTTTTTATTTTTTTTTTTAGGCATGAAAATATTTCCCAAATTAGCCTTCTACTGTATGATTTTTTTTTCTTTTTTTTTCCTGGCATTGTCCAGAGACTAATTATTCCCTAGTCTCTCATTAAATCTAAGTGGACTGTGTGTATCATCCAAGGTAAAGAGAACCTGGAAAATTAGAGTAGGAAGGGGGAGATTGTTGGAAGGGCAGCCAGCTTTGGAAACCTTAAAGGGATACATGAATGTTAGCTATTATTGTTTTGTTGTTTCCTTTTCCTTCATACATAAGCCCGCTGACATTGTTAAGAAAAAAGCCAAGGCCCTTATCTTTTTTATGAGGTATCACGAATGACATATAAAAAGAAAACGTTTGTAAGAGCCCAAGAGCTCCAGTGGACAACAGTACTCGAGACTAGGAGCTGAGTATCTCTTTGTATCCGATAATAGAAGAACAATGGTAAGGTACAAGTGTTAGCTCTAGGACTGTGCCATCAGCTGATCTCTTCTGGGTTAGGAAGGAGAGTGAGTGTCCCGACTTCCCCAGCCATTTCCCCAGGATTCTGCTGCGTGCTTAGCCCAGAATGATACCACTTTGATTTTCATATTTCAAAGTTTCCATCTTGCTCCTAGCATTTGGGAGCCAGAGCGAACCAAATGTATTACCAGCAACGGTTTGCTCTTAATCTCTTGAGAGCAAAAGCCCCTAAAGTATCTAGCTGACCTGAAATCTTTCCCTTTCTTTGTCAGCTCAGAGCCAGTGGCTTGGACTGTTCCTCAGATCCGTTCCATGCTTTGTTCTCCCAAGCGAAAAGAGGGGTCATTCCCTTGTCAGGGCAGGGCCACAGCCAACAGCAATGAGTGATGCAAGCTGTGACATTGGCTAATGACAAGTGGAAAGAATGAGCCGGCTCGGCAAAGCCTTTCCCTTGCTGAGTCAGGGACTGCCTCGGCCTGTCTGGGACTCCACTGAAATCCAGAGCCTTATTACACAGAGGACTTGTGTGCTGTAATCCTGATGCTAATACAAGAATGATCATCCTCAAATCAGACACACAGTCTATCTTACACACAGTTTGTTTATCTGATGGTGTATTTGAATTGGTGGTGTATAATGGGAAGAGGTTTGGTAATACCGGGCTGTTCAGGTATTAAATAGATTGGTGGTATTAAATAGATTGCAGTATTCATAATGTGTAGGGAGTTAAAACCAGAGCCATTGCTGAGATGTAAAATCCAGGAAAGAGTAAGTGTGTGAAGAGACAGTAAATAAGATAAGTCCTTTCATGAGTCTATTTCAGATGTAATAATGCACAGAAGGGGATTGGGGGAGAAACAAAAGCACTCTGCTTTTCTTTCATTCTGCCTAAAATTAGTGATATTATTTGGGGTTTTTTGGAGTCACTTCTGAGATTTACAAGATTATTTATGTATATATGTCATACATACACATATTTCATATGTATAAATATACATTTCATATATATGTTTATGTATGCATGATGTTTGTGTGTAGACATATAGACACACATGTATGCCACAAATACACTTCACCTCAGGTCCTCTAAGAAGACAAAAGGATTAGGTGGCTATTTCCACTCTAAAAGAGAAGCCTCTGTGTGCCTAGATTGTAATACTATGAGGTGCCAAAAAAGCAGGAGACCTGGAAGGAATATCAAGGAGCTTGAAGAATACTTTAAGAATTTTTCATTTGTTTACTGTTAAAATTTTTCCTTCTCAAAAGGAAATATATCTTTTAAAGAAACTTTAGAAACAGCTTTTCCTGTGAGAAAATCTACAATTGAGCCTCTTTCCCTTCGATCCTTTTGAAACTCCAGCTAATACTATAGTAGTTACGTTGTGGGTGTGTATTGACTTCTCTTTCACAACCTTTCAGAGCAAGAGTTAGGTTCTCAAGCCACTGGCCTGTTTCTCCAGTTTCTGAAAGCCAGTGTCTGACTGTTTCAAAATACTTTGTTGGCCCCTGGTATTTGCTCCTCTTGACTTTTCCTTAAGTCATGAGCTACAGATGCATTTCTTTTCTGAAAATAAAGATACTTTAAACAAAATCAAAATTGCTTTACTGCCCCTCTCCTTTTTAGCCTAATACTCACAGTGCAAAGACCCCTTACGACCCCCATATTAAAACATAAGTGTCTCTCCTAAAACTCTAGACTTCTGACACAATCTGGGACCTGAGTGTGCCATGTTTATTGTCCAGAAGGTCTAAAAAGGGAATCAAACATTCTTTCATATCTTTAGTTAGCCCTGTGCAAACACAGCACCCAGGGTAGGGTCAGTCAGTCTAGGTGTATGTAAGGAGCCATGAGAGCTGCATTGTGTCACGAGAGTGACACATCCCCCTATTATTATTTCTTCTCTGGGCCAGAATTTCACAGGTGGTAGAGGACAGAATTTGCCCTGTAGTAGATGTATTAGCCTATGCTTTGAGAACCTTCACCCAGTGCCTGGACCTAAAGGCCTTCAGAACCTAGCTATGACATAAATTAACAAAGAAATTACACACCAAGACTGAAAAATCAAGCAATCATTTTGGGCCCAAGGATTAGCAAGTTCTCATGTCAA
The DNA here is from genome assembly GCA_023553655.1 of Myrmecobius fasciatus. Lineage (NCBI taxonomy): Eukaryota > Metazoa > Chordata > Mammalia > Dasyuromorphia > Myrmecobiidae > Myrmecobius > Myrmecobius fasciatus. The sequence continues at coordinate 33,119 of JAJPUD010004769.1, read as the reverse complement.
TGTAAGAGCTAGGAAAAAAAAAAAAAAACAAAGAAAACAGATCTTAGTTTAGGTTTAATGGCTACTTAAACAGCCCTCCAAGCATCTGAATACCAAGGGGAAGTGGGTTTCTCTTTCAGAAGTCTGGTTTGGGAAATCCAGGCAAATCCATTTTCTATAACAACTGACAGAAGCATTAGCCCATTTGTTCAGAAAGGATTCCCATAGCTGGAGGAAAGTTTGAGTGTTTAGTGCCATCTGCTGGGCAAAGCAGGCCTGACAGATTCTAAAATGAGATTTAAGATTGCAGTGTGTAGCCAAGTTTGCTTCTTGGCCTATGAAGGTAGAGCTTTCATTTCCCCAAGGAATAAGAAATAAGTCAGCAGCTCTCATTGGCTTAACAGGGAGAAAATGCACAGTCAGCAAATGTCCTAGAAAGTTTTAATAGCATGAACTCTTTCTAAGAGGGCAGGGAATGGTATCTAGATCTTAACACAGGGGAAGTGTTGGGAGCGGGGAGGGCAGAAGGGCAGAAGAGTCCCTAGCTGTGATTTCATCAATGTAATAAATTCACAGTGTGGACATTTCCTGCACTGATACAGATCAGTAAGTCATCTGTCACATTCCTTCCAGTGACTTGGGAGACCACCAGACCTTATTATCTGAAAAGGGAAAGGAATAATCATTTCCATAGTGCTTGCCATGTACCAAGCCCTGTGCTAAGCACTTGTTACAAACACTATTTCCTTTCATCCTCACAGTCTTGGGAGGTAGGTGCTATTATTATTATCCCGATTTTACAGTTGAGGAAACTGAGACAAACCGTTTAAGTGAATTGATAGTAAATGTCTGAGGCCAGATTTCAAGCTCTGGGTCTTCCTTGTTCCAGTATTCTTTCTATTCTATTAAAATTTTATAATTAAATTTTATTTTTTTAATTTTTTAAAATTTGCTAACTGTACACTTTCTCTGTTCACTTGCCACCAGCCACCCCAATGCTTTCAGTCTTGTGGCACTGTCATCCGACCTTCTTATGCAAACCTGAAGCCCCTTGGGTCTTGGCATCTGCTCAGTCAGAACTCTCGGAATCCTTAGGACTTTTGACTTCTGCATCAGCCTTGCAGCTAAGCTTTGCCTTATGTATTGCCTTCTCATTTAGAGAGTGAGATCGTTGAGAACAGGGACTTTGTTTTTCCCCTCTCTTTATATTAGTACTATTCTTGATACAGAATGTTTAATAAATGCTTTTTCCTTTATTCACTCACTTATGGTCTTAAAGAGCTGCTTGGGAATTTAAAAGTTAAGTGACTTGCCCAAGATCACACAACTGTTATCCTTCTGACATCTAGAGCCAGCCTTCTATCTATGCTGTCCTCTTATTGTGGGTGTGTAATAAATAATAATAAATATAATAATAATAATTTAAAAAATAAATTCACAGTTTTCAAAGTCAGATTCTTCTCTAGTAAAGCATGCAAGAGAACCTGCTTCCTTAGGTTTTTGTCAAACCTAGCTATGGATGGACTCACTTTTATTTAATCTTGGTTTTTATGATGAATTTTAAGATCATGAAGAAACCTAAACATTTCAATATGTAAGGAACAACCAAAAAAAAAGGATAGTATATGAAATTGTGAGTTTCTATTACATATAATTTGTTGCATTCTGGGGTTTTTTTGCTGAGGCAATGGGGGTTAAGTGACTTGCCCAGGGTCACACAGCTAGGGAATGTTAAGTGTCTGAGACCAGATTTGAACGCAGGTCCTCCCAACTTCAGGGCTGGTGCTCTATCCACTGAGCCACCTAGCTTCCCTGTTGCATTGTTTTATCGGATTTCTTTGATCTTTTGACTTCAAAAGAGCCATTATTTCATCAGTGGGGATACATCTTTCATTAACCCAGATTGCAGCTCTTCCATCCTTTGGTAGAAGGTCATGATAAGTCACAGAGTCCAATAAACTTGAACATGAGGCAGCCATGTTTCCAGTGGACAGGCACATAATGCCAGGCCGCTAATCAAAATCTTTCCACCTACCAGAGATTGTAACCTACTGCCTTTATGAGCTGAGGATCATCTCTACACATCATCAAGGAAGACCTTTGGGAGGGTATCATCAGTCACTCGTTGGTGGTCCTGACTACAAGGGCAGTTGTCCTGTCTACTCACTACCCAATATCCCTCTCAATTCTGACATAGTTGATTTGTGATGGATGCTGAGCAACTGGCTTCCTCTCAGTACTCTTAAAAATCCCTCAAAGACTGGAAGGTTCAGAAGTTTCCACCTTCATTGATAGAATGATTTCTACACCAGGAGATTCCTTGAACGTTGTTGCTGATGTTAATCATTTTCAATCCTGTCTAACTCATTGTGACCTCTTGTGGGGTTTTCTTGGCAAAAACTTTGGAGTAGTTTGTGATTTTCTTCTTACAGATGAGGAAACTGAAGAGTTAAGGGACTTACCCAAGCTCCCACAGCTTAATAAGTGCATAAGGCCACATTTGAATTCAGGAAGATGAGTGTTCCTGACTCCAGGCCCATCTGCCCATGAAATCAGAAGTCCCACTCCTATCCCCATCTTCATCAATCAGCAGAGCATTGTAATAAGTAGATGCTTTAGAACACAGGGAAAACTTTCTGTCCTCTAAGAGATTATATTCTAACTTTAGTGGGTAAAATAATTTGAAAGCCCTGGTTGATACAAAAATCATTAGGAATCTACCAAAGGGATACCTAACGTGTACATGTGCAAGCAGACATGCAATCTCTTGAAAGAGAAAGGCCATTGAAGTTGAAGGTAAAAGTTCCAGCCCTACCACTTCCTCTCACTTTACTTCTGGGCCTTGATATCCCCATCTTTAAAATGAGGGAGTGGAACTGGAGGGTCTCTAAGTCTCTCATAACTTCTAAATCCTTTGATCCAATAAGTCATTGAACCTCTTCACACTTCAACTGCCCATCCACAAAATGAGGGGAGTGTGAATTGTACCTCCTATCTACCACAGTGATTGTGAGAACCAAACAAGCTAATGCACAAAGAGCATGGTAACTAATAATACAGCATTTATGTAATTCTATATGAATGTAAGGTGTTATGATTATCTTTCAGTAGAAATGAGAGCTATACAGTTAGAAAACAGAATCAGGTGAAAAAAAAGCTTTGACAGTCTGGAATTGATAATCCCAAATTAATTAAGACAAACAATTCAAATTCCCATAGTTATGAAATGCTGGAGGCAGATTGCATTCATAGAAGCACATTGTCCAGTGTTACAAAGTCTTCTGTACTTTAACCTGATCACACAACAACCAGCGTATTAAATACAGTTCTATGTAACACATTTTTAAAAGAATATTAGTGAACTCGATTATATCCATAAGAGAGTAATCAAGGATGGTAATGGGAACCGCAACCAGGCCAGTTGAGATCAGTTGAAAAAACCTAGAGGTATTTAGCCTGGAGAAAAGATAATTTGGAAGAGGAGGAGTGATGAATGTTAGTTGTCTTCAAGTATTTGAAAGGTCAACACACTGAAGATGGATGATGTATTCTGTTTGGCCCCAAGAAAGAACTAAGAAGTTGAGCCTTCCAGTTTCTCCAGAGTATCAGATGCCTGCAGGGATGTACTAATAAATATTTAACAAACCAATTGAGGAGGAGGGGCAAGGATGAAGGGAAGGTACACAGGACACACTTTTAAGTCTATCCTGCATTATTAGCATTTTCTCTATCCCTTTATCATACCTGAACAATCAAACGAACAATTAATCAAGTCCTGATTTTTAGTGTTTGCCACTTTCCTACTTAACTGCAGCACATTGTTTGGTGCCATTTATTCAATTGTTTGGTGCTCAAATATTTCTTTAGTATCAACTAAGATTTTTGCATGTGGTTATTGATTTCAAAAGGATTACCAGAGTAACCTATTTAAATTAGCATTAATGAGACTTATTTCACATCATTCTCCTTTACTCTACGTTCTAGCACAAAAACAGTTTTGTGCTGTTTTCCAAACTCAGCCTTCTATCTTCTGACTCGTTACCTTTAGGCAAGCTGTATCCTATGCCTCTCTTTTCCCTTCACGTCTTAGAGTGACCTAGTTTCATGCAAGGCTCGTATAAAGCCCATCATGCTTACCTCTGTACATGTTACATGCCCATAATAAAATAGAAACTCCTTGAGGGAAGGCTAGTCCACACCTCTTGTTTTGTAGATGAAGAAACTGAGACCTAGAAAAGAGAAAGCATTTAGCCAAGGTCACACCCAGGTAGTGTCAGGAATCTGGCTTGAGTCTGGGGCCATCTTGACTGTAGCCAGTAGTTCTTCCTCACTGCCTTATCTAGCTAGTGGGAGCTTAATTAAATCATTGTTGGATTAGATTAGGATAAAAGTGCTATGTCATTTGAAAATTCTGCTCATTGTAGTATATTCATCATCATTTTCTGTGATAACCTACTGATAATCAAACACAGCATTATGTGTTTGTGCTTGCTTTGTGCTCTTCTTCAGATGGTTATGTTTAACCTAAATCTTAGAATTCCCTTATATTTAAAAATACTGTCTCCCAATTCATTCTCTAAACCAATAAGAGATGCATTTTCCAACTCATATTCACTAATTTTGTGCCCTTATGAAGGTGACAGTGACATTTTGGGGAAGATGTTCTATCTGTTAAAATTATACAGTAATCATTCTGTAATAACCCACTTGTTATCTTCATCCTTGGTTTCAGGTCAAACTTCCCTTTCCTGTTGATCAAATCACAGATCTTCCAAGGAACGACTTCCAGATGATGATAAAGATGCACAAGTTAACCTCAGAACAGTTAGAGTTCATTCATGATGTTCGCCGGCGTAGCAAGAATCGGATTGCAGCTCAACGTTGCCGCAAAAGAAAACTGGACTGCATTCAGAATTTAGAATGTGAAATACGGAAATTGGTGAGTTTGGGTCATTCTGTCCTCTTACTCTGCAACTGGAAATCTGCAGTTAGGTTGCTGGAAAAGTTAGATGTGGGGGCAAGAATAAAGGGAAATGTTAAAGGGAAAAAAGCCAGCATTTAGGAGAGGATTATGATTATTTAATTTAAAAAAAATAATGCTCCAAAAGCAAATTATCACTTCAGGTATTTGTGTACAAAATACTAATAACAGCATCCCATGGCATTATTTATATAAAGATAATGCTTTTTCAAATTTAATCTCTATATGGGGCTATTGGTAACTCACCTCACTCTAGACAGGATCTCATGAGGTTTTTTCCTGCTCTAATATCTATAATTCTGTCATTCAAAAACAGATGTCCCATTCTATATGCTTTAGAGTGTCTCATTCATTCTCCTGCAATGAAGTTCACTGCCAATTCACAGTGCTAAGCTCCTTTTCTTCCGAGACAACTAAGCCTCAGACTAGGAGTCAGTCTCATTTCTGTAAAATTCTGCATTCGTCCTCACATTTCCAAAGAGCTGAATAGTAGAGCCCATCACTGAGGCCATGTCTGTATTAACCTGAGAAGAGAAAAATGTATCAACACTGCATCGTACACAATATATCTCCCTGTTACTATGCCTCAGGCAGCCTTTTGCCTCATTTTAAGCCTTTAGCTTTGATTTAAAAAATAAAGCAGAAAAGCAAAGCCACTTGAAAAGCAGTAGCAGTCCTCAAATAGTGTAAAAAAGCACATTCAGCCTCAGTGTCCCCATTGGGACAGTAGCACACAAATACATGTTCCCTGATCCATGAAGCTCTCATACACATTCCTTATTTCCATGATAGCAGTTTTATCAACAGAGTCCTAGGTTAGCTTGTTTCTTTCTGTGGGCCCTGGTCAGAGCATCACTTCAGTCACTCCATCCTTAAGCTTCTCCTGAAGAAGCCTCCCCCGAGGGTAAAGGCCAGGAAACTTTGCTATAATCTGCCCAGCACAGGAGGCTCATCTCCTTACTCTGATCCAGGTTTTGTGTAGCAACCAGAAAGCTCCAACTTTTCCCAACTTCTTTGGGTCCTTCCTATCTCCCATCCACCCCCTCAGAATTCTTTGTCTCCAGCACGTGCCACACAGCTTTTAGAAACTTGCCTAATGTATTTCTCTCAAGTTACACGTCTACATCTGTTTATTTTTCATTTTTTAAACATGTTTTCTTGGTAAATTTATAAATATTTTAGCAGGTGCCCTTTCCCTGTGTAAATCTCTCAGACACACATGGCCACCCTGCCTGCCAGATTGCATTTCCTTTCTCTCACATTCGCCACATAAGGACTCATTTTCTTTCTTGAGTTTCTGCTTGCTTAATATCCATCTTTTCTCTCCTCATCTCTCCCTCTTTTCCCCCTTGCCTTTTCTGTTCCTTCCCTTGCTTCCTTTGTCTTTCCCTTACACACACGTGCGCACGCACGCACACACACACACACACACACACACACACACTCCCTGCTATTTGGCAGAATTTGGCAGGGATACCAAAGAGAATGGCATGAAAGGCCAAAGCCATCCCTGCCTGCCCAGAGCAGGATGACCAAGAGCTACCGGCGTGACCTGCAGCCATCGAGTCATTCACTTAACAAACACTTATTAAAGACCTACTCTGTGCCAGGCACTGTGCTCAGTGCCATCTGCCTCTATTGACAGAGATAGCACTTAATTGCTCCAGAACTAATTGTCAAGTCTGCTCACTTCCTACAGCCTTTTACTTTCTTCCTTAGCCGTTCTGTTGCCCTTCTCTGAGGCAAAAACAGCTAACAGAGTGTAAAAGCTTACTCTCCAAATGGTAGGTAAGCCATGCTTGCGTGGTGCTTCCCCCACACAGATTGCTGTGTCAGTCACTGCAGCTTTCTTACCACTGTCAGTCCTGGCACCAGCTGAGAAAACGAGGTACTGCTAGTGCCAAAGGGATGAATCCAGCTGCGCTTGGTAGCTGCCCAGAGAAAACAGTGATTGGCACACCACCAAAGGAAGGGCTCCCCAGCGTGCATAAAAAAGGAGAGGACTTTTCTGGAGCCGTCATGCCGGCAGGGGAGCTAGCAGGGCCCCAATCACAGAGCTGTCTTAGGGCAGGAGTAGTCTGGAATTTAAAACTGAGAAGCAGATCTCTCATTTGTAAACTTATTAGGAGTTGTCATGGGGCTTGTCTCAAAACCTGTAGCATAGCCGTGATTGTACCTGCAAGACTGATCCAGCCATTCTTAAAAAGCCTCCAAATGAAGCTACCATGTCAACGTAAGCTATTCGCACATTAACAAAATCAAAAAGACCAGTCAGAGTATTTCAGCACTCTAATAGCGATCGTTCCTGCACTATCGTCAATCATAGTATTGAAGGAACCCTTACAGGTCATCTGATTCAGTCTCTCTCATTTTGCATATAAAGAAACTGAGGCACCAGCCCTGAAGTCAGGAGGACCTTAGTTCAAACTCAGCCTCAGACACTTAACACTTCCTAGCTGTGTGACCCTGGGCAAGTCACTTAACCCAATTGCCTCAGCAAAAAAAAAAAAAAAAAAAAAAAAGGAAAAGAAAAGAAAGAAAAGAAAAGAAAAGAAAAAAAGGAAGACAGAAACTGAGATCCAGAGAAAGAAAGTGTTTAACCACAACTACAGATATTGGTTGTGAAAACTGCCAGTGTGATTGGAACATAATCTATAGTTACTGCCCCAAGTCTCTTTATCATAAAAGTAGATCTTAGAAATAAACAAAATCAAAATTTCACTGTAAATGCATGGGAGAGAAAAAGGTTCAGAGAGCTTTCATTGCACAAACAGAATTCAATAGCTGCAACTGGAACTTATCTTAACATGGCTTTTTGACTGAATAAGGGATCTCCTCCACTGCAGCTGTCCTTCTCCTCTTATACCTCACTATGGTATGGAGGGAACCCTGTATTTTCAAAGAATGCCAGGGAGTTCAGGTTTTGGCAAGTTTTGCCATGCTGGAAAGGTTTTAGGCGGAGGAGGCCTAGTGATGAACATCTCTTGTCCAAGGACTGGCCTGTGTCAATTTGGAAAGGGTGATTTCCAAAGTCAGCTATGAGGTAATTAATTTTTTCAACCACAGCATCTCTCAAAAATGAGTCTACTAAATTATCGGAGTTGGGTATCCACACTGGGGACATTACATATCTTCAAAGTGAATATTGAAATATAATATCATTTATTGCATATTACTCTCGCACATACATACACACACACATCTCCTTTTGCATCCTACCTAATCAGATCTCTAGCCTCATTGTTGAATTCTTTTTATACATTAAAACCTCTCTAGTCCTTTTCTTCTCTCATGTATTTTTAGTGAAATTTTGATTAACAGAACTATTTTGCTTTGCACAGTTCTATTTTGGTGGAAAAGGATTAAGGGACAGTATACATGTCAAGTACTTTATAGTTATGGGGAACTTTATAATACATCCTTACATTTGAGCCTCATGACAGCAGTGTGAAGTAGACAAACCAAATAATATTATCCATATTTTTAATCCATATTTTAAGGTGAGAAGCTAAAGCTCATAAGATTCAGCCCCCATTTCACACAGATGTCAACTGGTAGAGCCGAAAGCCAACCCAAGTCTTCCGTCTTCGAGTGCATTCCTCTTTTCACTGTGCCTTGGCTGCTTCTTTAAGAATACAAACTGATTTTATGGAATTTCTTTTATTTCATAATACGAGGGTCTTTTCCTGTTTAGCTCTCCTCATCTAATCACAGATTTAAATTTGGAAAGGACTTTAAAGTCCAAACTCTTCATTTTATGAATCAGAAAACTGAGACAGGCCCAGAGGGATTAAATTGCTTGCCCCAGAACATATAGAGAATGGCAGGACAGGAATTTGAACCCAGGTCCTTTGGGACCAAATCCAGTGCTCTTTCCATGAGAGTGCTGCTTTTCCAATAGAAAGGTACAGACTCAGGTACTGTACAAACCTAACCAACAAAATAAATCCTTCTACCCCCCTCCCGAAAAAATCAATAGCCACATTCAGTATACTCTGCTTACCGAGGCAGGGAGTATTATTCATTATTTTAAAAGATAATCATTTGGTTGTAAACAGAGAGAATTTGCTGATTTCCTGCCTAGGAACAAGAAAGCTCAACCACTTCCTAAGGAGTGTACGTAAGCAAGTATTGGATATATATACAGAGTAAAATGAGGCCTCCCGAATGTGGTCCCAATCTAGATAGATGTACAAAGGTTATATTATGATTTAGGATGTCACAGACACAGACAGACTTGTATGCCACAAGTTCATTGGAAATGTTACCTAGGTGGGTACAGTTTCATGCAAACCATCACTTTGGTTCTATTTCCCCCAGGTATGCGAGAAAGAAAAACTGTTATCAGAAAGAAACCAGCTGAAAGCATGCATGGGGGAACTCTTAGATAACTTCTCCTGCCTTTCCCAAGAAGTCTGCCGAGATATCCAGAGCCCTGAGCAGATCCAAGCCTTGCACCGGTATTGCCCTGTCCTCAGGCCCATGGATCTCCCCACAGCCACCAGTATTAACCCTTCACCCACTGGCATGGAGCAAAATCTGGCAGCATCCCAGTGCATAGGGGAAAGCATGCAGTGCTGCTTGGATCAGGGCACTGTGCCCCTTGGGACTCCCTGGCTATCCAACAACGTGTCAGAGAATTGTACAGCTGGGAGGAGGTTGGATGGAGCTGACCAAGGTACCTACTCAGAGAGAGGGCCCTCTCTAGAACCAAGGAGCCAAACAGTGACCGTGGACTTCTGCCAGGAAATGACTGATAAATGTACAACAGACGAACAGCCCAGGAAAGATTATACTTAGTGACGGGCCCTGACATCCCCACCCAGAAAAATGTTCATCAGTCGGCCTGTGGCCAGTTCATTTGTTGTCTAGAAGAACGAATTTGGTGCACACTACAGTGGTCTTAGCAGCAATACTGTTTTTAAGTATTTCCTCCTCCCTACAAGCAGGAGTTACCTAGTTATCTTCACAATGGTGCTATCCCTTGCCCAGGCAGGGAACTCAAACAGTGGCAACACTGTCTGTTTTTAAATGTTAATTTCAATCTTAACAGGGATGGACATAACACCTCTGAGGACCCAACCACAGATTATTTTCTCAGTGGCCCATGTCACAAAACCCTATCTCAGGAATTTCCTCTGAATGTTCAATTTTTTTTCATTGAAGACAGCTTCTATACACATCAAAGTTTTATAACTAAACTGTACATATAATATATATATATATAATATATAAAAATATATCTCCATATGCAAAAGTCCCTGCATGCCTCAATTTTCTCATCCTAAAACTGGAAACTTTCATTTCTAATGTATAAACAAGTTCCAACATTCCTTTTTTTGCCTTTTTTTGCCTTTGATGCTAGAAGTAGTTTGGTAACTTGTTATGGTGGTAATTTTTTTCTTGGTTTATAGTTCATCAATATTATTCAGTTTGTACTTATTTATGGAAAAAAATCAACATTGAAAGCTTATTTGAGAGTTGATTGCAGAGTTTTTGTTTTGTTTTGTTTAATTTTGGGCACAGACAAATGGTGCCATCTGAGCATTGTGGATTTTTTTCTTGCAGATACTGTACAGTAATGGTCAACTTTGCCACTTGCACTGAGTTTGGGGTCAAACCTATTTTCATAAATGAAGTTGTAACTTCAGTATAACTCGAGTATACTGTATATTATTTGCTTTATAGTTTTAAAAAAGTAAAACATTTTAGGTAATTAAAAAAGCACTCAGGTGATAATTATGTAGGAGAAACAATCTTGCCAAATAATGAATTCACCCTCCAATTTGTAGATGATAATCTGCTTGAATATTTTTGTATTTCAGCTCCTTACTCCTCTCCCTTCCCCCTTCCCAAGCAAATTTTAAATGAGTCTAGTTAGTGGTAGATGCTTGATGTCCGGATTCCTAGGTGGGGAGAGAGTTTGGGCATCCCACTTGAAAAATGCATCAGTAACAGAACATCCAACCATGATTTTATACCAGGATTCTATAAGTGTTGGTGTCTAGAAACCAAGTTCTGTTTTCTTCCCCAAGTAAGTTGTGGTCTGGTCACTACTTACTCCCTGAAGGGTTCTATTATAGCATCTTCTCTTTTGAAGTCATGGCCGTCAACCCAACTACCTTTGAGAAAGTCAGTCTCTCTGGAGATGACTGAAGCAATTGGTTGAGCTGTAGATTCACTGAACCAATGGTTGGTCTTTGTATGGTTCAAAGGGCCAGTGAAGCAAAGGTGCCCCAAATAGGAGAGACAGCAGTGCAGTTGCAAGCCCAAAGTCTCCTCCTGGTATAAGCAGAAGAGTTTTTTTTCCCCTCCCTTCCTGCTCCAAGTACATTGAGTTGTGTTTTGAGGTTATTTCACTGTCCTGCTGCCCAAGTACATCCATAGCTCATTCTGAGACTTTAGGCAAGACAATACCAGAACTCTTCCTAATGGCATTTTTTTTTCTTCTCTTGCTGCAAAACTGGTTGGCTGTGCACATCTGCGTAAAGAGAGCAGCTTTTCCTCAGCACAGAGGGATGATGTTCTCCTCTGGTGCAAACGTTTACACATGAGGTGTGCACCAGTGTTTCTCTTAAGGCACTCAGTAGCTCAGCATCTTTCCTTAGGAGGAGGAATCAGCTCCCTCACTCCAGTGATACTTTTATGACATCATGAATATGGACACTCATGAATGCCCTGGTCTTGCTTAACACCCCTCGACCCCTTGGCTACAGTCTGGCTCTGGAGAAGAATTGTGTATGGTTTGATATGGGGTTAGGGTGGGAGGGATCATCGTGGGGCTAGGTGGCTGATTTTTGGTTCTTTGTGCCACTGTTTGGACAATATTAAAGCCGCATGTAAAAGGGGGAAGTTAGTATAAAGCGTAGGCGAAAAGTAAAACCATAATAACATATGTTTTAGTATTAACTTTTTCTGTACAAAATACTAGCTCTAAATGTTTAAATATGTATGGATGCCAGAAACTGTTGATTCACACAGTAGGGGGGGGAAATCCTTTTCTTTTTGAATGCTTTCTTTTTGAAGACCTGCCTCTAAGTTTTTTTTTGTTTTTATGTATATGTGTATGTGTGTGTGTGTGTGTGTGTGTGTGTGTGTGTCTAAAACAGTTTTTTGTAAGGCCCTCTATGGATAATTCATTTTTTTATTTGTTGTTGTTATTGTTGTTGTTGGAATTTCTTGACCTTGTAAAGTAATTCTTTACTTCACCATAAGGTTTTCATTTGTGGGAGACAATGGTGACAGCAAGAATTTTAAACTAAATGTGAATCACATGATCACTTCATAGTTTTTTGTTATCTGGAGGGGGTCAGCTGACAGTATTTTTTAAACTATTTTTGTTGTTGCCTTTTTTAATGACCTCCTCTTTTTTGTTTTGTTTTGGTTTTTTGTATTGTTTTTTACTGTTCTATGAATATATAAATAACCAAGTCTGCACCAGCTTCTTGACATGATTTTACCCAATTAACAACTCATGTGCAACTGGTAGTCTTGACCTCATTCCATCCTTTGTGCATATTATTGTTCTTGTTACTTTTAAACACCCACAGATCTTGTGCCGCAGCTATTGGTTCTATCTTGGCCCTCACTGATGGTGAATCTGTTTATTTTTTCCCTGCCCTGACTCTATCTACTACCAACCTTTGCCATGGGAACTAATGATGAAAACAATTGCTCAAGGGGAAAAAAAACTTTTTCAAGCTTTTGGCAATCCATTTTTAAAATTATGTTTATTTTCCCCATGAAGTAACTAATTTCATGTAATTGCTCAGATGCTATGGATGTGGTTTTGGCTATTCTAAACCATGTGCTTATATCTGTTACTGATTCATTTGGAGAGATTTAAAAGGGAGACAGACATTTGGGAGGACTAGATATGGGACTGAATCTGTATTGGCTCCCATGTAGTACAGAGAATTTCCAAATTAAAAATTAGTTACCCTTTTTCCTCTCCCCCTCCACTCAAAATAAAATAAAAATAAATAAATAAATAAAAGTGCTAACAAGAAAAACAACTTACACAAAATTAAAGTCTATAATTGTGTTTTTGAAATCTCTTTCTTCCAAAATAAAGAGAAAATCATCCCTTAGCCATGGCCAAAGTGCTATATCAGATTCCAAGTGGCTTCCATTCACTAAAACAGCCAAAAATTGGGGCAACAGCAATAAGTAGACAGATCTCACCCCAGCTTAGTGTTCTCCTTTCATCTGCCTTCTCCATGCTCCCTGTATCGCCAGAAAAACCTCATTTCACTTAAGCTTATTGTGCTATTGTCACTCAAATGCTTTGCAGTGTGTATTTGTTTCTATACATTCTCTGGGGGTGCCTTGAATAAGACAGAACTCCATCACATGCTGATTCTGGAACAAATTGGTTGGAAAAGAAAAAGAAAAACTCTCAGTCAAGTTACTAAGACATCCTAATATTTATATTGTGGATTTCCTAATGTATGATGACTCAGGCGTCAAGAGTTGATGCTGCAGTAGAAGACTATTATTTTGTATAGTGTACAAGTAATTTATTAAATGTCTTTCTAAGGGTATGCTGCTTTAAAGATGCACTATATTTTTGGATTTAATCCTTATATTATTGTTTTCCCAAGGAAGTAAAAATGTAGTATTATAAAGGCTAACCATAGTGATTAGTAAGCCAACTACTACCTCTCTTTTTAAAAGGAGAGTTGGGACTAGCTACAGTAATTGCATTAGATTAATCAGTGTAGAAGTGTTTCTAATGTTAAATTCATCAGTGCTGTGGAAAAGTCCAATGCAAATTTTCTAGCTATTTTAAATAGTTTATAATTGCCAGTTTAAAAACACACATACACACACATGATAAACACACACACACACACACATACACACACATTTACAATTATAACTCTTATCAGAAGACAGTCTCTTTAATAAACCCAGAAAGCCAACCACAATGTCCTGATTTGGAATCCACAGCACATTTTAGACGATCTACATACAGGTTCTAGACTGTGTTAAAATTAGAAATAAAGAGAAAGGTTTAAAAAGAAAAAAAAAAACGCCAGAATCCTCCTAAGGTGTACTTTTCAAGCTTTTGCAAGGTATCACCCTCTATCTTTGTCCTACATAGTTCTGCTTAACTGCACCTTCTCCATCCCACCCCAATTTAATCTACGAAGTGTTTAAGTCTTTTCAAACAAGCCAAACACCATTGGCACAGCTTAGTGTGGCCTGTGGTTCTGTCCTCAACTCACTGGGAATGCATTCGCAGTAATTGCTTTTGAAGTTTTCCCAACAGAGGTGAATTTCTTGCCGAAGCAGGGAGTGCTCGTGGCAGCTACCTGCCACACGTAAATGTTAAAGATCCTGCTGAAGATACAGTAGCTACAAGACAGTTGTTTTTAATATAGAAAATGTAGATATTCTGATGTGAGCTAGTATTTTCTTCTGACATAGTTTTTCTTTTAGATTATGTTTCTGGCAAAGCAATCCTTAGTGTGATTCAGTCTATGTGGATCTAGCATCCATGTAGGGTGTGTATGTGTGTGTGTGTGCACGTGTGATTATGTGTGCTTTGTGTATAATATGTATATGTGTGTGTATTTATAATACAACCTGAACTATTTTATGACCCAAGCATCACCGCTGATGCTGTAGAATCCAATATACATGAACATACTTATGTGTGTGCAAAGAATATATGTATATAGAAAAGACCTATTATGGCGGATTGGGGATAAATTATTGATCTGACAGTGCAACAAGGTAGCTTGCAACAAAAAGTAAATGTACAGTATTTTCCTACACTCCACCATGGTAGATGATATTTATACTAAACTAATATCAGTGACATGTTTTTAATTGTAAGCATAAGACATTGCCATTTTGTGAAGAAAACCACTTTGGTGAGGGGGGGTCAGCTTGAGTCGTTTTTTATTTAATGTTGTAACATGGTAATTAGCCAAATCTGACAGCTGATGAAATAAACAGTTCTGTGAATTTCACTTTCATTCCAGTAGTATTGACCTCAAATCAAAGAATGGCCCTCTCTATGAGCAGAAGTGCACTAAGACCAGACATTTCACTCAGATTTACGTACAGTGCCAAAAAACGCTCCCCCGGGGGGATAGAAAAGGATGGAGTGGGTGGGAGTATGTAGTAAAAGAGCTGTGCCCCAGAAAAAAAAAAAAAGTAGAAGCAACCTGAGTTGGTCAAAGCGTTTTTTCTCAGCAGGGTGATTCTCAGACCTCTCCCTTTTCTGGAGACAGGTGTGGGTGTGTGTGGGTGTGTGTGGGTGTGTGTTTGTGGTTCCCACCCACCTGGCTCACCTTCAAACAGAGTGTATCTGGCATGTCTGCATGCTATTGCTGCCTTTGAGGGCTCTGACTCGGGAGCACCCCAAGAGCAAGCAGGAGCAGGGATAGCACCAATCCTTTCAAGCATCGCTTTGGATTTCCAGGCCAGGAGTACCTGTAGAATTTGTTCCAGAACCAGTCCAATACAAGTGCACCTCTAATAAATGCCTTACAAACTTCAGAGGCCATATTCAGAACAGGGTTTTATCAGCGTATGCAAGGGGCTGTAGCCCCTCTTCTCTTCCTCCCCAGGTCAAACAGTATGGACAGTTTTCACACATATCTACCTGTATAATCCTCTGTACCTCTCATAACTGGTCAATGACTGTAACAGGTTACATCAGGTGTTTTTCTACATACTTTTTACACAGATTCTATGCGATTAATGTAACTTAATTCAATGCATCATTTAATTGTACTAGTTCTTAAGCTTGTCTTTATTTTTTTTTCTAGGTGACTGTGGTTTCTTGTGATTTTTTATTGTAAAAATGAGATGGCTGTTGATGCTTATTCTCTGTTACTAAGAATTTTTACCTTTTTGGAAAAAAAAAGAGCATTGCTATGAACTAATGAATTAAAACTTCATTTACTCGCTGTAAATACAGTATTGTGCAAAAAAAAAGCCCAACCCTTTTCATTCATTTGAATTGCTAGTGTTAACTGAATTTTGTCTAGACACCATTTCTGTTGAAGAAATAAAGACATATCATTATGTATTGTAAATTGACTTTTCTGTCTCTGAAATTTGTTATCCATGAATGTATTTATGTGTATTAATTATGTACAGTGCATAATAATATGACAATAATGTGATATTAATTTATCAGTGACCATTAAGATCATATTTATTGTTGTTGTTCACTCATGTCTGATCTTTTCTGACTCTGTAGACCAATTGTCCATGGGTTTTCTTGGCAAAGATACTGCAAAGATTTGCCATTTCATTCTCCAATTTTATGCAGGCAAGACTTAACTGATTTGCCCTGGGTCATATATACCTAATAAGTATCTGAAGTCAAATTTGAACTCTGATCTTTGATTGCAGGGTAAGTATTATATCCACTGCACTACCTAGCTGCCCATGGTCACAATTACTTTTGCCCTAAGAGCATCTATCTCGTTCTAGTTTGAATGTATGTCTGTTTAACATATGATCTGATCAGATACTTTGAAACTGATACAAATTCTAAATTTTTATCAGGTCTCTTGATTACAAAAACTTCTAACCTCAAGAAGCTTGATAAGGTGAATGAGACAGATTAGATTCATAATCAACATACAAACTCACAGAGATAATAAGTAAGTTGGGGAGAAAGGACCCAGTACTGGGAGAGAATCTAGATATTAACCTGGAAGATTTTCTTAAAGAAACTATACCTTGAATTGATGGTAAAGGTATAGATATTGCAAACTAGAGGCAAGTTGCTCTTCCCTGTGTGCAAGATACCTTGGACAAATGTTTGCAGAGCAGGATAATGATATTCAGTTGGAAGAGACTAGAAAAAAAAATGTGGCCAAAGTTTTCAGTGAAAAATTAGAAATGAACCTTGCATGTGATATAGAAAAGGTCTATTTCTCAAAGCATCCTGTGCACAGTCATAATCAGTACTTTAGAAATTCATAAACAGACTAACAGAATATTGTCTCGATATTTTATTTGAAATAAGTGAAAACTGAAGGGGAAAGTGACTAACTTGCTGGCCTACATAAGCCCCCTGCCAAAGTACAACTTTATTATATTTATTGATTCAAGGTCTTCAAATATTTTCATTCATTTGTTTATTAAATTAGAAATTACAGTGGTGCTATAATGTGCCAAATGAATAGAATATTTGGTTTGCTCTGCAATTTGCCTTTTTTCAAATACTCTTAAAATTGTAAGACTAAATAAAATTGTAGACACCTCAGGCAATCCATTCTATTGCCTCTGGGTTAATACTTCCTTAAAGTCATTTCGGGAAGAATTTGGTGGTGGTTCCGTAATTTCAGTCATGTCCAACTCTCCATGATCCCATTTGGGTTCTGGGGGGAGTTTTGGCAGAGACAATAAGCTGGTTTATCATTTCCTCCTGCAGCTCATTTTACAGATGAGAAAATTAAGGCAAATCGGATAAAGTGACTTGCTCACGTTTACATTAGTGTCTGAGGCCAGATTTGGGCTCAGTTCTTCATGACTTCAGGCTTAAGGCTCTATTCATTTCACCACTTAGCTGATTTATAAAACAAGTCTCAAATGCATTCCATAATAAATCCTTGTTAATTTATTGTACACTAATTTCATAAGCATTCATATTATATTACAAATTATGTTTATGTTTGTAATATGAATGACTACAAACATTTTACTAAATAAAATGTGAATTGTTTAAACATATAATGTTTATGGAAGAGGAAATAAGAAAAGAAAGGGGAATAAGCATTTATTAAGCACCTACTATGTTCAGGAATTGTGTTAAATGCTTTCCAAATATTATCTCATTTTATATTCAAGTGGAAGGTAGGTATTGTTATTATCCCCATTTTTATAGATTAAAAAAGTGACTTGCCTAGGACTCACAATAGTATTAAATGCCCAAGGAAGGATTGAAATCAGGTTTTCTTGACTCCAAGCTCCATCACTGCACCAGCTAGCTGCTTCTAATGAAGCTCAGAGGTCATTCAGTGAATTTCCTTCTTTTTTATAAATAAGAAAACTTATCTGGAGGAGGAGGATAGAATAGATGGAGTAACTTGTCCCAAGTCATATATACAGATAAATGACTTAGCCCTTGTAAAATCAGAAGGGTTAGACTAGACACCCTCCAAGATCCCTTCCAGATCCAGGTTTGTGATCCTACCCATGGCCAAACCTTAGCATCTCAAAGTATCCCAATGACTTTATACTGTACTTCACTGACACTCTCAAGTCTGTGGGTAAAAAGGCAGGTGTCATAAAGCGACACTTCAGAATATATGATTTGCATTCATACTATGAAAGTGTTCATTAAGAAAGATCCATTTACCCCAAACCCTTACAAGGAAAAAGAGCTTCAACATTAGGTAAATCCAACAAGATGAAGAGCCTATCACATGCAATCAATAAGATTTTTATTAGATGCTCATTATGTACCAAGCATTATGTGACAATAAGATGAAGCATTCCCTGCCCTCAACGAACTTACATTCTACCAAGAAAAGCAATATGCATACATTTAAGTATATACAAAATTCTAAGAATAATAGCCAACATATATAGCACTTTTTAAGCATTATCAAATCTGATCAAAAAATGTATTCGATGTTATGCAGACAGGGGGAGGCACTAGCATTTACAATGATCTTAGAAGGTTTGAATGTGTTGGGGCTGAGCTTTGAAAGAAACTAGAAATTCTAAGAGGCAGACAGAGGTGAGGAGGGAGATAACATATATAGCACTTTACAAGCATTATCAAATTTAATACACAGAAGAATACAAAATATTTTCAATATTATAAGGACAAGAGGAGACACTAGCACCTAGAGTGATCTCAGAAGGCTTGAATACATTGGGGCTGAGCTTTGAAAGAAACTAGGAATTCTAAGAAGCATACAGAGGTGAGGAGGGAGTACATTCTAGGCATGGGGAAGGCACAGAGATAGAAAATGAAATGTTATGTGTAAGGGACAGCAAAAAAAGTCAGCCTGACTTCACCAAAGTGTGTGAAAGTCAGGAACATAATGAGTCTGGAAAAGGAAGTTCTGGAGCCAGGTTGTGAAGAATTTTAAATACCAAGCATACTTTGTATTTGATCTTAGATGTGATAGGGAATTATTGGAGTTTATTAAACAGAACCAGAACATGGCCAGGCAGTCGTGTGGAATGTGGAGAGGAGAGACAAGTCAGGGAGACAAATTAGAACATTATTACAGTAGTTTAGAGGAAAGGTAATGGGGGACAGCTTTTGTGGGGATAAGCAGAGTACAGGAGGTGCTAGTTACTGAAAATGCCAAACCAAAACAGTCTCTGCCTTATATTTTCCCAATGGTAAGGAGAGGGAATGCCCTACATACAAATCAATATGTAATTTGACTATGGAGAGAGGTATTTCTAACAGGGGATCTGAGAAAGTTTCACAACAAGAGTTTATACCTCAGCCTAACCTTGAAAAAGATAAGTTATCTGTAAGGAGTAAAAGGAGAAGAGGGTATTATAACAGAGGGGGTAGCCTGTGCAAAGATGTGGAAGCAAAGATGAATGGATGAAGGAACTGCTAATATTCCAGTTTGATTGAAATATAGAATGTATGAAGGGAAGTGATGCAAAATGAAGGTGGAAAGGTTGGTTGGAACCACATTTTGGAACTCAAATATCATTCCTAACAATAGAAAGCCACTGACTGCTTTGGGACAGGAAAATAACATGGAAAGATGTGTGTCTTAGGGAGACTGTTCTGACTGCTGTAAGGAAAGACTAAAATCAGAAAAACCAATGAGGAGGCTGTTGGCAAAGAGTCAGGTGAGAGGTGAGAAAATAGTTTGCCTCGATGAATATACGAGTGACCAAATGATGGATGGTTGACTTTGTTTTATATGTGTGTAAATATATCCATCCCTCTGGGAAAAACCTATGAGAGGCTTTAGATGAGAGTTTGCTCCGTGTCACTGGAAGGAAAATCTATATTGAAGAGATCACATTTCTAATGGAATACACACACACACACACAAACACACACACACACACACACACACACAAGCACAACCACATATATAGATATATATCTACATAAAGAGATCGGATATATGCCATGCAGATAAATATATTTATAATATAATAGCCTTATAGTATACGCCCTGGTGATGGAGACTCCTATTTACATAATGTTGCCAATGCCAACTGTCTGATACAAAAAAAAAAACCACCATATAGATTGCTTAAAACAGAACAAAAGAAAAAGCACCCTAGATCTGGAGTCAATAACCTGAGTTATAAATCCAGTTCTATCTAGGTGACTTTTGTCTCTGAATTTCAGTTTCCCCATCTGAATAATGAAAGCTGTTGGCCACATGACCTCTCAGGTTCCTGCCACCTCTATATTTACAATCCAGCGGTGCTATGATCACCAATATAGTAGGATGAATCAATATGCCAGATGCTTAGGGTCCAAAAACAAATGAAAAAAATTGCCCTTGTCTTCAGGAAGCTTGCATTCAGTTACATGCACATATAAATAAGTATATACCAAATAAGCACAAGGTGATATTTTTTAACTAAGGCCACTATCAACTGGGGAAGAATCAGCAAAAACTTCATGTAGAAGGTGCCTTTGGAATTATTACCTATGGAAAGAAGAGCATATGAAATGTTTTCTGCAGCATTTTATTAGACACAGCCACAACATCTCACATCCAAACATTTCCATCCACTCACACAGCTATCATCTTAGTTCAGCCTTCTCACTAGATTATTTCAATCTAATTGGTTGCCCAGATTCAAATCTTCTCCCCCCCATTCCAATCCAACCTACTCAGCTGCCAAAATAATTTTCTTTAAACACAGATCTGATTATGCTTACTGCCCTATTCTAAACTCTAGTGGCTATCTTCTCTAGAATAAAATATAAATTCTTCTATTAACAATCTAGTCCCAATCTTTCTTTCTAGCTCCCCGGGAGCAATTGCCCCTGACAATCAAACTGTTTCTGCCAAGGTTCCTCAAACAATTCCCTCCATCTTCCATCTCTATATTTTTCAGCGGCCATTCCCTGTACCTAGAATACACTCCCTCCTCCCCTTCCACCTTGTAGAATCTCTTTAAGATGTGGCTCAAGAGCCACTTTCTACAGTATGGGAAGTCTTTCCTGAGACACACACACCTCATCTCACACCCTCCACAAAGACACTCCACACTCCACTCACACTATTTGTATTTATTTATAGTTCTTGTATCTATTTATTTATCTATTTATTTGTGTACTTGTCTTACCAACCCCTTAGAACCCTTAAAGGGAAGGGAAATTGTTTCGTTCTTTTATCCACAGGAAATAAACTCTGATTGACCGATTGATTAATTGGTATGTCTGCCAGAAACAATGAGGTGGAGGGAGAGGATGTAGTCTGGGACGCCAAGTCCCGCTCCTAAAAAGAGAGCGTTCAAGGTCGGGGGCATCAGGGCAAAAGCTCTTGGAAGGGGCATTTGCCGCCGGGAGATATCCTTCTTCTAATTCGCGACTGCGAAAATTAGGAGAAGGAGTTCGATTGATTTTAATAAAACACACAAACCTGATAGGAAGTGCGCCCCCTCCTCCTTCCCTTTCCCGTGTCTGTCCAGGGTGCCTGCCATGGCTTAGGGGAGCATCTCTAGTCTGGGACAACTGCTCAGAAGCAGTCTGTCTGTACTCGCTCTAGTCTCCGTGAAAGAAAATGTGTGATGGTCTGGAGGGCCGGAGAGAATCGGGATAGACATCAAAATCCCATCCCAATCTTCCCCCTCCCGCTGCGAACTGCAGCGAGATGGGAGCCGGGAATTCTGTCGAAACCTAGCTTTTTATTTCCCGACGATTTGCTGCTCTTGTTTCTGTAGAGCTTTTGGTCCCCAGAGAAGCATTATTTTTTCATGACAGAACAAAGTTCTAAGAGCATATTCTGTAAAGGAATGGAGGGAATGGGGGTGGGGGCGCGAGGAAAATAATAGAACTTGATCTATAAGGACTTTTTAAAGACTCCTCCCTTCCTCCCAACTTCCTTTATCTCAGATATTACCCGGATTCCCTGTGAGTGCAACTGGGATTCTGGAGAGCTGCAGTTGAATCAGTTGTTGATTTTTTAGCCTTTTGACTTTGTCTATTTTGCAACAAGAGCTGGACTCTAAGTGGAAATAGTTTCACGATGTAATACTAATGAAAGGTATTGATTTTGGGGTTGAATGGATTTCAGTGTTTCTCTGTCGTATGAAAAAATTGTACATCCTGGTGAAATAAAATTGGATTGAGTTTTTTAAGTTTTGAGTATCTTTTCTGCCTTAAAAATACATGATTTATATATGTATATATATACATGTATATATATAGGTGTGCATATATATAATGCATTATAAATTCATTTTGCTTGTAATGCTATAAAAAAGAAAAGGCTAATTGGAACTATATTTGTTGTTTGTTTAAAATATTTTATTCCTGATATCCCTAGTATAAAGGATAAATAAGGGGCAGCTAGGTGATGCAGTGGATAGAGCACCAGCCCTGAAGTCAGGAAGACCTTAGTTCAAATCTGGTCTCAGACACTTAACATTCCCTAGCTATGTGACCCTGGGCAAGTCACTTAACCCCAATTGCCTCAGGGGAAAAAAGATAAATAAAAGCAAACTCTAAAAGAAAATATTAGGAAAAAAAAAAGTTTCACGTTGTGAAATGAAAACTGCCTGTCTTCCACCAAAAAAATGCGTGACCAAACAGCCAAAGCAAAAAAAAAAAAAAAAAAAAAAAAAAAAACCTACTTAAAACCTTTTGATTTAACAATCAAAAATTAATGTTAATTGAAACATTCTTGATGGACAGCTGATGAATGAACTCAGAATACAGATTGAAGCATATTGTTTTTCTTTCTTTTAACAAGGCAAATGCAGAGAAATTGTTTTGCATCATTATATATATATATTTGTAAAGAGTTTTGTTTTTCTTGCCTTCTCAATGGGTGGAGGAGAGGAAGAATGAAGGGAGAAAATTCAGAACAGAAAAGAAAATTTAATTTTAAAAATTTAATGTCAAGGATCGATTTTTTGCCTTCTAATGGACCATATAGAGTCAAAAGGAAATCTTAACAAATAAGGGGATTGGACTGACTGCTAAGGTCCCTTCCTGTTCTAGCTGTATGAACTAATTATTTAAAGCAAAAAAAAGATCCTAATCCAATGGCCTCTACTGTCTCCTTCTCTGGTTTGGGGAAAAGCTATAACCCCTCATTGTAGTAGAAAGAATATATAAAGGTTGAATTGTGTGAGAGGGAACAGATCTCTGGTAGTTAAATGAATTTGGTTATTATTTCACTTATTTGGATCTCTTGCAAAATGTGCAGGCAGATTTCTGCTGTACAGGATACCTAAGAAAGACAAAGAAATTGTGTAGAAATTCCTTTTTTATGAAAGAGCACTGTTATTACAAGTTTCTCTTTATTATTCTAGTGTCCTGGTAGCAATGGTGGTGATCATAGCAGCAGCAGTAATAATAACACTTTAATGTTTATGATATGACAGGCACTGCACTAAGTGCTTTGAAATTATCTCATTTGATTCTCACAACTGCACTGAGGAGTAGTAGGTGCACTTACTATATCCATTTTACAGATGACACAAACATAAATCAAGTTTGTACAGCTAGTAAACATCAGAGGTTGGATTTGATTTCAGGTTGTCCTGACTCTTTCCCCAGTCACCTAGCTGCCTCACTAAATAATAATGGGCAAGAGGATTGAGGGGAGGGCAGAATACAAAAAGAGCATAGGAGCAATGAAGAAGATTTTAAAAAGAGAAGATTGATCATTTTCATTCTTTTCTCTAGCTGTTTGGGCCTTGAATATTCCTTTTTGAGTCTTAATCCAAACCATTAAGGAGTTCCATTTCAGTGTCTGAGAAGATAGCATTATTAATACAATCTTTAGTCACCAAGTTTCATGACTTGATCTTGAATTGACAGAATACCTCCCCCATTTTGACTTATGACTTTCAGAGTAAAGATATGAACAGGTCAAGTATTTCTGGAAATCAGAAGGTTAAATGAAGTTGGCAGAGAGTTTAAATCAAGGAGTCATTCAGAAGAAATTTGGAATAAAGAGGTATGCTTATGAATTCCTGACCTGCCACAATGCCTGCAAGATGTTGGGCAAGGCAATTAACTTTTCTGGACTTCAATTAAATCATCTTTCAAAAATGAGAGAATAGGACTAGTTGGCAACTAAAGTTGCTCCCTGCTATAAATCTGTGATTCCATGATCCCTGATATTAGCATGGATGAGATAGAATACTATACTGAAAAGAGAGCTTGATATTAGCAGAGAACTTAATCCAAATTCTGCTTCTGACACTTACCAGCTGTTCTTTGAGCAAATAGCTTCACCACTGTGCTTCAATTTCCTCAATTGAACAATGGTAATAGTACCACTTACCAATTTTACTTCACAATACTATTATATGAATTACATAAAATAGCACATAAAATACTTTGCAAATCTTAAAGTGTTACATGGAAAGACATATACCATTTAAAATGAGTCAAATTGAAAGCTGATTCTTTTTAAGGAACTCTGATTTGGAGTATTGGCAGAAGAAATGGGCATTCATCCCTGTCTTTCCTAGGCATTGTGTCATTTTAATGAGAATGCCTGTGTAACTATATCAATCTTTTGGGGGGAAGGGGAAGGTCCGGACCTGTGATTTTATTGGCAGAAGTAACTCTTATTATGCAAACTCTCTCCATTGTTAAGACTCATCGGTAAGTAATTTTAGAGGGTAATCTAGGAGGATGAATAAATTAAATGACTTGCTTAAAGGAATACAGTCCCTAGATGTTAGAGAGAGATTTTGAACTCAAGTCTTCTTGACTCCAAGAATATTCCTCAAGTTACTACCCCACAGTGAATCTCATTAACACATTAATGATTTTGCCTCCTAATTTTTGTAACAAAGAAAATAGTCAAACTTAAGTATTTCTAAGACAAGGAAAGACTCTCAGAAATTTGGAATTGTTGCAGATAGAAGTGGGTTTCCAGTGAAGATTATTTGTTCCTTTCCTGAAGTGGTTTAAAATGTCAATTGATAGTCACCTGGTTGTAATGACATAGGTCCACACTTGTGTCAGAGATTAGGATATGGACTAAATGACTTCTGGAGATCCTACCTGCCTTATAATTAGATGGGCTTACTCTAAGGTGACATGGCATCGGCTGCTGGGATCTTAAGGGATGCCAAGAAAATCTGGGAGGAGAATGTTTCAGTCAATAGATAAGTCTGTCTCTTTGACACTCAGTTAAAAATGTCTTTATGAAGATTCCAATAGTGCAGCTTGCTCATATGGAGGTCCTTAAGGCATTTCTCAGAATTTATGCTCATGTTTGCCCAAATTTTGCATAGTGTCCATATGTCATTATCTGATGCCATCAATTCTACAGCTTATTTCTCAAGGGTACTACTGGTTCATTCCAAATAATAGGAAATGCCAAGCTAATGTTCTAAGTAGATGTAAAGCACTTGTGGGCTATTATTAATGGCAGATTGACATTTATCTTACAAAGCTTTCAGGCATTTTTAGAAAACATGATTAAAGCCCTAGTGATTAATTAACATCCAGTTCTGTTGACTGCTTTGCAATCTATTCTTGAAATCCAATTTACATCTTGTGCAGTCTTCACCCACCAAAGCCCACAGGTCAGATTTCGAACTAGTACAGTCATCTCAAGCTAAATTTTCTGGACTATGTGTTTAATGATCTTAGATGTCTGTTGAACAAAGAACTTTAAATTCTCAAACAGTATTTTAGTCTTGAGTGAGTTAGAGGGATAGCACGAATGAAACTGAATACTTCTTGCTTGCCATTTTCCATAAATATTACCACCAAACTAAATAGAATTAGCTTGACTAAATAGAATTCACTAACAAAAACTCTTATTTTTGATAGGGGTTTTGAGTTGGGTTTTTTCTTTTTGTCCTATTTAGATCTAATTCATTTGTTAGCTCTCATTTCTAATAATAATAGCTCACATCTACATAGCATTTTATCTTTTACAGATTTTTCTCATAAAAATATTTTCTTTTTTTACCTTTAAGACTAGGTCTCCCTATCTCACTCAGACCAGAAACACATTAGCCACTCATTGGTCCATCTTGGTGCTAATTAGCACAGAAACTTTAGGTGTGGTTCAACCCTTCTCATGCATCTCGGTTCCCTTTTCCCCACAAAAGAACTCACTATAGCCCAATTGCTGTTCAGACTCCCAAGATCAAGAGATCCAGCAGCCTCAGTCTCCTCCATAGCAGAGATTATAAAAATGTGCCATTATTTCTGGCAAAGACCCTTGCAAGTTAAGTGATAAAATACCATTGCCTTCATTTTGATTAAATAAAGAAAGAAAGAAACTTGAAGCCCAGAGAAAGAAAGTGATTTGACCAAAGTGACATAACTAAAAAGTTGCAAACTCTGAACTGAAAAATAGACTATTTATCTACTTACTTTTTCACATGCTTTTTCAGTATTCATTATTAGCATAATTGGCAAAACCTTATCAGTGAAAATAGGGTATTTGAAGTATTTGGGGAAGATTAGCACTGTGGTGTGAGGGCTTGCTGAGCCCTTTTTAAGGGTGCCCATCCACTTTTGGTGTCCATCTGTCAACCAACCCACACCCATAACTGCAAGAAGCTGTACTATGGGCATTGGTAAAACCATCTTGGCAGATGGGCTAAACCAGTTTGAGGGAATTCAAACCCCTTAGTGAATTAGGAGCATGTCTACCCCAAGGATGTGAAGACTCCCCTTGGTGGAGTGAGAAGATGAGAACAATTTGTTCCAGTGAACAAGAAAGTGACTTAAGCAGGTGCTGTGGAGAGATTAAAGATTGGTCAGATATCCAAGATTCTATGGCCATTTCCAGTCATATTGACTTTCTTCCAACCACTGGACTTTGATAACTCTGGGAGAGTGAAGCTGATGACTTCATGCAACTCTGCCTCACTTAAACCCAATTCGTGAACAAGTCAAATCACCTATGAAGTCTTAATTCCTCTTTGAAAATGAAGGTCAAACAACGTCAGTGAATAAGAATTATAGTCCGCAGGTTAAGTTGGCATGTTGTCTATTTTCAGTGCCCTAGTCTATCAAAGGGAACCTTACAAAAAACAGTTCAACCAGTATAGTTGAAATTGTCTTCCAGTGTTAACTAGTTTGACTAAAAATTTATGGATTTAAGAAAATAGGGTTTCTATGCTGTCCAATATCAATTTGCTATTTTTTTTCCAATCTTCAACTTAGTTTGATGTTATACGAACAAAACTTGAGTTTCTGTACTTCTGAAGGGAATTTTCATAATCTTGAAAAAAGACTTATAAAATCATAAGATCCTAGATGTAGAATTAGAAGAGTTCTTAGTAGTTATTAAATCCAATCCTTTTGTTTTAGAGATAAGATAATTGAGATAAGGTAATTAATTCTGAAAGATTAAATAATTTACCCACGATCACCTAGCTAATAAGTATCTTTTTTTGTTTTTTTGTTTGCTTTTTGCTGAGGCTTGGGGTTAAGTGACTTGCCCAGGGTCACACAGCTAGGAAGTGTCTGAGACCAGATTTGAACTGAGGTCCTCCTGACTATCCACTGTGCCACCTAGCTGCCCCCTAATAAGTATCTAAAGTGAAATTTGAACCTGTGTTTCTAACATAAAGTCCAATTCTCTATCCACCATATCCATTCTGCATCACTGGTAAGATCTACATGAGGATCTGTTAATATGTAGGAAGTTTGTCCCAAAATTCATGGTTGAACATAGAAATTTAGAAAACTTTTGCCAATCTACAAGTTACAAAAATGAAAAGCAACATGTTTTACCAGTTAAGATCATTTGTTTTTAGAGAATGCACTCTGTGGGAATGGGAAGGGTATTTATTGGGAAGAAGATGTTATGTCAAAACAACATGTATCAATCAAAAAAAAAGTCACTCTTATCAATCAATAAAAATTATTAAGCACTTCCTATGTGCTGGGTTTTGTAAAAGCATGAAATCACTAATTGTGTACTTTGTTGAATTATCCTTTGAGATGACAACTTTGATTTGAAGGAGTTTTACTCACATCCTAATTTTGTACCTTCCCAGAACAGCACGTTAATCCATCATCTAGCATTCATAGCAGATACTAGTAAATATTTGTTATTAATGATGATGATGATCAACTCTACTTTTTTCTGGTTGAGTTTTATTAAGTCACTATAAATGTCATTAAAGGTAGGACCAAATATCAATGCTAGTAACTATTAACACTAGGGAGAAATTGTACTTGTGTTTTTTTTAAGTTGAAGTTATTCTTGAGGATTTTTTTGTCTGTGTTTTCTTTTGCAACATGGAAATGTTTTGCAGGATTGAACGTATACAATCTATATTGAATTGTTTGCTTTTTATGGATGGGAGAGAGAGGGAAAGAAAATGGAACTCAAAAAATGTTTAAATTAGTGCCTAAAAATATTGTTTACTTGTAAATGAAAAAATTTTAAATTTAAAAAAATTTAAAGTTTTTTTTTAATTTTTATTTTATTTGCATAACATGTGTGGGTAATTCTTCAACAATAACCCTTACATAGCTTTCCGTTACAAATTTTCCCCCCCAACTCCCCACCCCTCCCCTAGATGGCAGGATATCCACTACATGTTAATTATGTTAAAATATTGGCAAATCAAATATATGTATACATATTTCCAAACTTATCATTGGTGTGCAAGAAAAATCTTATCTACACAAACGATATATCAGATAAAGGAAACACAATGTAAGCAAACATCAATCAAGGAGTATGAGAATGTTATGTTGTGGTCCACATTTCGCATCCCTCTCTCTGGGTGTATATGGCTTTCTTCAGTGAACAATTGGAGGTGGTTTGAAACATTTCATTGTTGAAGAGAGCCATGTCCATCAGAATTAATCGTCATATAGTACTGTTGTTGCCGTGTATAATGATCTCCTGGTTCTGCTCATTTCACTCAGCATCAGTTCATGTAAGTCTCTCCAGGCCTCTCTGAAATCATCTTGCTGGTCGTTTCTTACAGAACAATAATATTCCATAATATTCAGATACCATAATTTATTCAGCCATTCTCCAATTGAAGGGCATCTATTCAATTTCCAGTTTCTAGCCACTACAAAAAGGGCTGCCACAAACATTCTTGCACATGTGGGGCCTTTTCCTTCCTTTATGATTTCTTTGGGATATAAGCCCAATAGAAATGCTGCTGGGTCAAAGGGTATGCACAGTTTGATAACTTTTTGAGCATAGCTCCAAATTGTTCTCCAGAATGGCTGTATCCGTTCACAGCTCCACCAACAATGCATCAGTGTCCCAGCCCTCCCACAACCCCTCCAACATTCATCATTAACTTTTCCTGTCATTTTAGCCAATCTGACAGGTGTGAAGTGGTACCTCAGGGTTGTCTTGATTTGCATTTCTCTGATCAACAGTGATTTGGAGCACCTTTTCATATGACTATAAAATTTAAAGTTTTAAAAAGAAAATAAAAGATGGAAACAAAAAAGAAGAGGTACTCTCTTTGTTTCAGTGCTCCTAGAGATTCCAAATACTTTGAATTCATGGCCCTGTAATTTTCCCTGAGCTTTCCTTCCATCACATCCATTCTCTTTTTAGCACAGGCTGAACTTTAAAAAAATCAGTTTCCTCTTAAAAATCACTTGTGGATTTCTTCAGTTAAGTAACAAACAAAAGAATAGAATCAGTGTCCCTGGCTTCTGTTAAAATATGTCTTGAATGCTAATTTGAGGCAAATCAATGCCAGTTTGGGAAGAAATGGGGAAAAAAATGGGAAATTCAGGGAGGGAATCTAGAGAGGAGCTTTACTAAAAAGCATCAAATGAACTATTAAACCAAATTATTTGTAGCAGTGTAATAATGTATATGTACAAATGTCTGATATTTAAAAGTTCTTTTTACAGTTCTTTTTGTTCAAACATACTTTTTGAGAAGTGATTTTGATATATTACTACCGTGCTGAATTATGGATGACAAATAAATCAATAGATTTCTTTAATAGCTTTCTCCTCTGTGTAGGGGTATAATTTAAATGCTTCTCATACTGCCTTAATCCATTTATAGATGGATCACCACTGTGTATTTCTGGACAAAAGTTTAATGATACCAGAGGTGTTTATAAAAATTCAAGCCATTCTCCAATTGATAAATGGTCAAAGAATAGGAACAGACAATTTTCAGATGAAGAAATTAAAACCATTTCTAGTCATATGAATAATCTAAACCACTACTGATTAGAGAAATGCAAATGAAAACTACTCTGAAATACCACTACATACCTCTCACATTAGCTAAGATGATAGAAAAAGATAATGGTGAATGTTGGAAGGGATGTGGGAAAACTGGGACACTGATACATTGTTGGTGGAACTGTGAATGGATCCAGCCATTCTGGAGAGCGATTTGGAACTATGCTCAAAAAGTTATCAAACTGTGTATACCCTTTGGTCCAGGAGTGTTTCTATTGGGCTTATATCCCAAAGAGATCTTAAAGGAAGGAAAAGGACCCACATGTGCAAGAAAGTTTGTGGCAGCCCTTTTTGTAGTGGCTAGAAACTGGAAGCTGAATGGATGCCCATCAACTGAAGAATGGCTAAATAAATAATGGTATATGAATGTCATGGAATATTATTGTTCTGTAAGAAACAACCAGCAGGACGATTTCAGAGAGGCCTGGAAAGACTTGCGTGAACTGATGCTAAGTGAGATGAACAGAACCAGCAGATCATTATACACAGCAACAACAGTACTATATGATGATCAATTCTGATGGACATGGCTCTCTTCAACAATGAAATGTTTCAAACCACTTCCAATTGTTCAGTGAAGAAAGCCATATACACCCAGAGAGAGGGATATGAAATGTGGAACACAACATAACATTTTCATGCTCTTTATTTATTTATTTATTTATTTTGCTGAGGCAATTGGGGTTAAGTGACTTGCCCATGGTCACACAGCTAGAAAGTGTTAAGTGTCTGAGATCAAATTTGAACTCAGGTCCCCCTGACTTCAGGGCTGGTGCTCTACCCACTGTGCCATCTAGCTGACCCTCATGCTCTCTATTGATGTTTGCTTGCATTGTCTTTCCTTTCTCAGATTTTTTTTCCTGTAGAGACGATTTTTCTTGCACAGCAAGATAAGTGTGGGAAAAGACCCCAACTTCTGGGATAAGTACTCACTATTTGACAAAAACTGCTGGGAAAATTGGAAACTAGTCTGGAAGAAATTAGGGCTTGACCCACATCTAACACCACATACCAAGATAAGATCTAAATGGGTTCATGATCTGGATATAAATATATAAATAAATATTATTATATATTATCTGGATATAAATAAATTAGAAGAACGTAGTATAGTTTACCTCTCAGACCTGTGGAGATGGAATAAATTTATGTCCAAAGAAGAACTGGAACTCTTAATTTGAACACCAGATAGATAATTTTGACTATATTAAGTTAAAAAGTTTTTGTACAAACAAAACCAATGAAGTCAAGATTAGGAGGGAAGCAATAAATTGGGAAATCATCTTTACATTTAAGGGCTCTGATAAAGGTCTCATCTCTAAAATATATATAGAGAATTGTCTCATATTTATAAAAATTCAAGCCATTCTCCAATTGATAAATGGCCAAAAGATATGAACAGACAATTTTCAGATGATGAAATTAAAACTATTTGTAGTCATATGAAAAGGTGCTCCAAATCACTATTGATCAGAGAAATGCAAATTAAAACAACTCTGAGGTACCACTACACACCTGTCAGATTGGCTAAAATGACAGGAAAAGATAATGACGAATGTTGGAGGGAATGTGAGAAGGCCGGGACACTAATACATTGTTGGTGGAACTGTGAATGGATCCAGCCATTCTGGAGAGCAATTTGAAACTATGCTCAAAAAGTTATCAAACTGTGCATACCCTTTGACCCAGCAGTGTTTCTATTGGGCTTATATCCCAAAGAAATCATAAAGGAAGGAAAGGGACCCACATGTGCAAGAATGTTTGTGGCAGCCCTTTTTGTAGTGGCTAGAAACTGGAAACTGAATGGATGCCCATCAATTGGAGAATAGCTGAATAAATTATGGTATATGAATGTTATGGAATATTATTGCTCTGTGAGAAATGACCAGCAGGATGATTTCAGAGAGGCCTGGAGAGACTTACATGAACTGATGCTGAGTGAAATGAGCAGAACCAGGAGATCATTATACACGGCAACAACAACACTATATGACGATCAATTCTGATGGACATGGCTCTCTTCAACAATGAAATGTTTCAAACCACTTCCAATTGTTCAGTGAAGAAAGCCATATACACCCAGAGAGAGGGATGTGAAATGTGGACCACAACATAACATTTTCATCCTCTCTATTGATGTTTGCTTGCATTGTGTTTCCTTTCTCTGATTTTTCTTTCTTGTAGACACGATTTTTCTTGCACAAAAATGATGTTTGGAAATATGTATACATATATTCGATTTGCGAAGTATTTTAACATAATTAACATGTAGTGGATATCCTGCCATCTAGGGGAGAGGTGGAGAATGGGGGGGGAAATTTGTAACAGAAAGCTTTGTAAGGGTTAATGTTGAAGAATTACCCATACATATGTTTTGCAAATAAAAAGTTTTAATAAAAAAAAGATAAGTGTGGAAATATGTATACATATATTCTATTTGTCAAGTATTTTAACATAATTAACATGTAGTGGATTTCCTGCCATCTAGGGGAGGGGTGGGGACTAGGGGGGGAAAATTTGTAACAGAAAGCTTTGTAAGGGTCAATGTTGAAGAATTACCCATACATATGTTTTGCAAATAAAAAGCTTTAATAAAAAAATTATAAATAGAAAAAGAATTCAAGCCATTCTCCAATTGATAAATGGTCAAAGAATAGGAACAATTTTCAGATGAAGAAATTAAAACCATTTCTAGTCATATGAATAGTCTAAATCACTATTAATTAGAGAAATGCAAATTAAGACAACTCTGAAATACCACTACATACCTCTCACATTAGCTAAAATGATAGGAAAAGATAATGATGAATGTTGGAGGGGATGTGGGAA
>JAJPUD010004768.1:130720-183455 GCA_023553655.1 Myrmecobius fasciatus | reverse complement strand
AGAGAAGCCTTTCCTTCTAAGGCTGAAATGTGGTCCCATGAAAATGGTCTAGATCTTTGGCCTTTTGTTTTACATGGAAGAATTGGAGGCCAGTTTAAAAAACTTGAGTTTAAAAAAAAGGAATAAGAGTATGGGAGCAACCCACTCAATAGGAGTTGAGTCCCTGCTGGGTTTTTCAGCTATCCCAGGGATGATGAACCAGGGAGCAACATTTGGAATCAGTCCACAAGGACTAATCTAGCATTTGGATGTGAACTTAGTGTAACCAATGCTAAAACTGTGTCATCTGAGTCTACTTTCACCAGAAACCAAGGTAATTATTAAGAATATGCCCTGCAAAGTGCTAAGGAGAGGGAAAGTGTATTTTTGTTCTTGTTTTATCTTCAAAGTATGTTTTTCTCTAAAAATTATTACATGGTGTCATGGAGTTGGGGTGCTGATCAGTCATTGATAGCTAGTGGTAGGAGGGATAACCAGTGGGGTACAAGCTAATGGCAATAGAGAAGAGACAGTCTCTTGGGGGAAACTGTAATTGCTACTATCCTCTAAGTACCCACAATTAAAACAAGCAAAAAATTTCTGATGGCTCACCAATGTCTTTTCAAATTCCTTTTTTTAAAAAAATTAAGTTATACTAGTTACTTAGCTAAAAGGTGATAGGAGAGAGGGCCCAGATAGAAAAAGCAAAGGCTGAATAATATATATCCTTTTAGGAGATTCCTTTCATTTTGATATGGGCTATACTGGAAAAGTCTGGAGATCTTTTCAGCTGGAGAGGTAGCATGCCCTGATCTGTGACAATCTATGAACTGCTTGTTCTTTTTAGTCCCAGAAGGCATTGAGTGAAAATTGCAAAGAGGGAAATTTAGGCCTCATGTAAGGAATGTCTTTCTAATAATTACAGCTATCTCAAAGTATAATGTCTCTCCCAGAAGGGAATGATTGCCAGACACTAAAATTCTTCAAGCAGAGGCTACTCAGAATGACTGACCATTTGTGTGTTGTAATGAGAATTCTTTGATGCCATGGCTTGAACTAGCAACCACTTAGATCAACCCATCATATATACATACATATATATTCCCACTATATATATTTCCATTGTATGCATATATATTCCCACTTTATAGTATTTTATTTTTTCCAATAGCATGCAAAGATAGTTTTCAACATGCACTTATATAAGACTTTGAATTCCAAATTTTTTCTCCCTCCCTTCTTTCCCTCCCCCTTTCCAAAACAGCAAGCTATCTGACATAGGTTATACATGTAATGTATAATCATTTTAAACATATTTCCATATTAACCATGCTGTTAAAGAAAAATGGAAACAAAAGGGAAAATCCAAAAGAAAGAAAAACAACCAAAAAAAGTGAAAATAATATGTTTCAATCTGCATTCAGTCTCCATAGTTTTTTCTCTGAATGCAAATAGCATATTTCATCCTAAATCTATTGGAATTATCATAGATCTCTTTGAAATATATTAGAAGTTGCCTAAAGCACATGAAAAAGCATATGTACACATATGTGCAATACATGCTATCTTGTCCCCTCCATAGCTTGTAAATCCCTGGATTTTGTGGTCCCAGGGCCTACCCACAATAGTTTTGATTTATAGTTTACAAGTTCAAAGAGAAAATGGGATGGAGTCTCCTTCCCTCAGGGCAAAAAGCAGGAACAATCTACACTGTCTATACCACAACACTAATAAGAGTTGATTCACTGGAAAAAAAAAATTACAGCCAGTGTTTCTGATAAAGGCCTCATTTCTAAAACATAGAAAGAACTGTGTCAAATTTATAATACAAGTCATTCCCCAATTGATGAATGGTCAAAGGTTATAAAGAGACACCTTTCAGAAGAAACTAAAGCCATTTCTAGTTGTATGAAAAAATGCTCTAAATTATGATTGATTAGAGAAATGCAAGTTAAGATAAGTCTGAGGTACCACTTCACCCCTCTCAGATTGGCTAAGATAATAGGAAAAGACAATAATAAAAGTTGAGAGGATATGGGAAAACTGGGACACTTATACATTGTTGGTGAATGATCCAACCATTCTGGAGAGCAATTTGGAACTATGCCCATATGGCTATAAAACTGTGCAAACCACTTGACTCAGCAGTGACACTACTGGGTCTGTATTCGAAGGAAATCATAAAAGAGGGAAAAGGACCCACATATACAAAAATGTTTTTAGTAGCTCTTTTTGTGGTGGCAAATAATTGGAAAATGAATAGATACTCATCAACTAGGGAATGGTTGAACAAGTTGTGGTATATGAAGATAACAAAATAGTATTGTTCTATAAAAAATGATGAACAAGCTGATTTTGGAAAAGTATGGAAAGATTTACACAAACTGATGCTGAGTGAAACCAGCAGAACCATAAATACATTGTATACAA
Source organism: Myrmecobius fasciatus (assembly GCA_023553655.1). Classification (NCBI taxonomy): domain Eukaryota; kingdom Metazoa; phylum Chordata; class Mammalia; order Dasyuromorphia; family Myrmecobiidae; genus Myrmecobius; species Myrmecobius fasciatus. Next base: position 181,046 of record JAJPUD010004768.1, on the reverse strand, counting down.
AAACAGCAAGAAAAGACTTGATTCTTCTCAGTGGTTCAGTGATCCAAGATGATTCCAACAGACTATAGATAGAAAATGCCATCTGCATCCAGAAAAATAACTATGGAGAATAAATGTAATTCACATGCTATGTTCACTTCTTTTTTGTACTTTTTTTCCCTCTCTCTGTCTCATGGTTTTTCCCTTTTGTTCTGATTTTTTTCTTTCAACAGGATTCATAAAGCAATATATATTAAAAACAAATAATAAAATAAAAAAACTTCATTCATATAATATTTTTAGGTTTTCAAAACATGGAATACCATTTTTTTTTATCATTAAAGCTTTTTTATTTTCAAAACATGCAGAGGTAATTTTCAAACATTCACTTTTGCAAAACCTTGTGTTCCAAAGTTGTTTTGTTTTCCCATCCCTTCCCCTCACATTCTCCCCTGGATGGCAAATAATCCAATATGTGTTAAATGTACAATTCTTCTATACATTTCCATAATTATCATGCTGCACAAGAAAAATCAGATCAAAAAGAAAAAAAATTGAGAAAAAACAAAATGCAAGCAAACAACAACAAAAAGAGTGAGAATACTATGTTGTAATCCACATTCAGTCCCCACAGTTCTCTCTCTGAAATGGTTCTCTCCATCCCAAAACCATTGGAACTGCCCTGAATCATATCATTGTTGAAAAGAGCCACATTTATCTGAATTGATCATCACATAATCTTGTTGTTGCCATGTACAATGATCTCCTGGTTCTGCTCATTTCACTTAGCATCAGTTCATGCAACTCTCTCCAGGCCTCTCTGAAATCATCCTGCTGGTCATTTCTTATAGAACAATAGTATTCCATAACATTCATATACCGTAATTTATTCAACCATTCTCCAATTGATGGGCATCCATTCAGTTTCCAGTTTCTAGCCACTACAAAAAGGGCTGCCACAAACATTTTTGTAGATGTGGGTCCCTTTCCCTCCTTTAAGATCTCTTTGGGATATAGGCCCAGTAGGGACATTGCTGGGTCAAAGGGTATGCACAGTCTGGTAACCCTTTGGACATAGTTCCAAATTTCTCTACAGAATGGTTGGATCCATTCACAACTCCATCGACAATGATTAGTATCCCAGTTTTCCCATATCCCCTCCAACATTCATCATTATCTTTTCCTGTCATCTTAGCCAATCTGACAGGTGTGTAGTGGTATCTCAGAGATATTTTAATTTGCATTTCTCTGATCAATAGTGATTTGGAACACCTTTTCATATGACTAGAAATTATTTCAATTTCTTCATCTGAAAATTATCTATTTCTATTAATTGACTACTTATCAATTGGAGGATGGCTTGAATTCTTATAAATTTGAGTCAATCCTCTATATATTTTAAAAATGAGGCCTTTATCAGAACCCTTGAATGTAAAATTTTTTTCCCCAGTTTATTGCTTCTCTTCTAATCTTGTCTGCATTGGCTTTGTTTGCACAAAACCTTTTAATATAATCAAAATTATCCATTTTTGCATTCCATAGTGTACTCCAGTTCTTCTTTGGCCACAAATTCCTTCCTTCTCTACAGATCTGAGAGGTAAACTATCCTTTGTAATTCTAATTTGCTTATAATATCACTCTGTATGTCTAAATCATGAACCCATTTTGACCTTATCTTGGTATAGGATGTTAGGTATGGATCAATGCCTAGTTTCTGCCATACTAACTTCCAATTTTCCCAGCAATTTTTGTCAAATAGATAGTCTTATCCCAGAAGCTGGGGTCTTTGGGTTTATCAAACACTAGATTACTAGATTATCAAACACTAGTTATTGACTATTGTGTCTTGTGAACCTAAGCTATTTCACTCATTAACTATAGTACCAAATGGTTTTGATGACCGATGCTCTAGAATATAGTTTTAGGTCTGGTACAACTAGAGCACCTTTATTTGCTTTTTTTTTTTTTCATTAATTCCCTTGAAATCCTTGACCTTTTGTTCTTCCAGATAAACTGTTATTATTTTTTTTAGCTCTATAAAATAATTTCTTGGGAGTTTGATTGTTTACAGCATTGAATAAGTAGATTAATTAATAAGTAGATTAATATTGTCATTTTTATTATATTTGCTCGGCCTACCCATGAACACTTGATATTTTTCCAATTGATTAGATCTAACTTTGTGTGTAGAAAGTGTTTTGTAATTGTGTTCATATAGTTCCTGACTTTGCCTTGGCAGATAGACTCCCAAATATTTTATATTGTCTACAGTTATTTTAAATGGAATTTCTCTCTCTGTATCTCTTGCTGCTGCAGTTTGTTGTTAACATATAAAAATAATCATGATTTAGATGGATTTACTTTGTATCCTGCAACTCTGCTAAAGTTGTGAATTGTTTCTAATAGCTTTTTAGTTGATTCTCTAGGATTCTCTAAGTATACCATCATATATCATTTGCAAAGAGTGACAATTTGGTTTTCTCATTACCTACTATAATTTCTTTTCCTCCTCTTATTGACAAAGCTAACATTTCTAATACAACATTGAATAGTAATGGTGATAATGGGCAGCCTTGTTTCACCCCTGATGTTATTGTGAATGGTTCTAGTTTATCTCCATTACACTTGATGCTTGCTGATGGCTTTAAATAGATGCTGTTGATCATTTTAAGAAAAACTCTATTTATTTTTGTACTCTCTAATGTTTTTAATAGGAATGGATGTTGGATTTTGTCAAATGATTTTTTCTGCATCTATTAAGATATGTTATTTTTGTTAATTTGGTTATTGATATAGCCAATTACGCTAATAGTTTTCCTAATATTAAACCAGCCATGTATTTCTTGTATAAATTCTACTTGGCCATAGTGTATTATCTTGGGGATAATTTGCTGTAATCTCTTTGCTAACATTTTATTTAAGATTTTTGCATCAATATTCATTAAGGAAATTGGTCTATAATTTTTTTTTCTGTTTTGACCCTTCCTGGTTTAGGTATCAGCACCATGTCTATGTTATAAAAAGAATTTGGTAGGATTTCTTCTTTCCCTATTTTTCCAAATAGTTTGCATAGTATTGGAATTAATTGTTCTTTAAATGTTTGGTAAAATTCACATGTAAATCCATCTGGTACTGGTGATTTTTTCTAATGGAGTTCATTAATAGCTTGTCCAATTTCTTTTTCCAAAATGGGATTATTTAAGTAATTTATTTCTTTGAACACAATAACCTTTTATTAAGTTCACATAAGTTTATGTAATTACATAATTTATGTAGTTTCCAAATTTTGATAACAATGAAAAGAGCTATTTTGAATGTTTTCGAACTTGATTTTCCTCTTTAATTTCTTTGAGGTAGAATCCTAGTAATGGTAAAAGTGGGTCACAAGTGTGAACATGCACATTTCTAATAACTTTTTGGGAATAGTTTCAAATTGCTTTCCAGAGTATCTACAACAGTTTATAGCTCCCTGTTTTCCCACAACCCCTTGTTAGTCATTTTCCTTTTTTTTTTTTTAATCTTTGCCAGTGTTCTAAGTGAGGTGCATCCTCAAAGTTGCTTTAATTTGCATTTTTCTAATTAGTGGATTTTTTTTTCCTTTGAAAACCGTTCACATTTTCTGATCATTCGTTTATTGAGTGATTGGCTCTTAAGTCTTATAAATTCAGTTCCTTATGGATTTTTGACTTATGAGACCTTTATTAGATTCTGTAAAGATTTTTTTTCTTTTTCTAGCAATATTAAACTGTTATTTAAGCGTTAGATTTATTATTGTAGCTGTTGTCACATCATCTCTGACACTAGCTGCCTCTTTGGGATTCCATTTCACCACCTGTAAAATAAGGAGATCCCAACAACTCCAAAGATTTCCTCTAGTTTTCCTAAACAGGAATTCCACTCACTGGCTGTCCCCGCCCCGCCCATGGCTTCCGGCTCCCCCACTTCCGGCGGGGGGAGGAGGAAGGGAGATGCTCTAGCCTTCTCCAGGCTTCTCGATGATCCTTCTGGCCGAATGCTGGAGGCTCGCACACGTTCTCTCTTCCGGGAAAAAGTGACGTCCTTCGTCTGTGTTGGGGGCGGGGCCGAAGCCGGAGCGAAGATGGCGGCGGCAGTGCGACAGGACTTGGGCCAGCTTATGAACTCAAGCGGGTCTCACAAAGACCTAGCGGGCAAGTGAGTGCCAGACGGGAAAGGCTGGAGGAGACGGTGCAGGTAGAAGCAGGAAGGTCTAGGCCGCGGCGGGCCGGCGGGGCGCGGTGGGTATGGGAGGCGGGGCCCGCCGGGGCCTCTAGAGGCGTTGGGATGGGATAGGTTGTGATGGAGGGGGAGGGGAGGAGGAGGGGGCGCTCTAGAAAGTGCGCTTGCGCGGGAGACCTGACCTCGCTTGGGGCTGGGGCTCTAGGGGTTCTGCCCCGAGCCCCGGAGGAGGCGGGCCTCGGGCCTCCCGGCAAGACGTCGTGGTCGGAGCTATGCTCCTTTCTCGTATTTGTGCGCCTCCCTAATGTACCTCCCTCCCCTTCCTACCTTTCCAATCCATTGACACCTTATGCCCCTCTTCCTGCCCCAGTACCCCGATATAGAGGAATACTAGTTTCCTGCTGGGTCCTCTAACATCCCCTCCATCATCCAGTTCCATGACGCCCCCCATGACCGCCTCCTGCCCTCCATTCTCAGCTACATTCTACAATCTTATTTATTCGCCCCGCTTCATTTTGTTTATTATTTGTTCATGATTATTTTGCATGTTGTCTCTTCTGTGGGCTCCTTGAGTGAGCAGGGATTTCTCCCGGCTTCCCTCCCTTCCTCCCATAGTGGATGCTTCATAAATGCTTGTTTGAGGGACTGTCTGACTTCCTTGGGCATTTATTCACCCCTGAATCCAGGGAAAGGATCATTCTGGCGGAATGGTCAGCAGAGTGTCAACTGAGCCTATCCAGTCATCAAAATAGTTTTGAAGTTGGAAAGTAGCATTTCTTCTACCTGGATAATTCTGTTAATCAAATCTGTTAATCTTGAAACATTTATCTAGCGTCTATTTTATGCCTGGCACTATGCTAAATAATGGGGATATAAAAAGTGTCAAAAGACAGCCCCTCAGGGAGCTTACAACTTAATTCATCTCTCCTAGAGAGGTGCTTAAACACCTGTTTATTCTTTTCAAATTCTGTGTTTTGAAAATATGTTATAATACAAAGGAGAGAGGGAAGAGGAGTAGAAAAAGCGCTGAATTTGGAGTCTAGGATCCTGAGTTCAAATTATGGTTTTTCTCCCATTCAAGTTTGGTCAGCTGTTCTGAACCTTAGCATCCTCATCTTCAAAATGAAGAATTTGGATTAGTTGACTTTTGAAGATCCTTCCAGCTCTAAATCCTAATTATTTTCAAGAAGCTTACTGGGGGGAATAACTCCATATATAGCACTAAGTATCATAGATGGTAGCTTGCTTGCTTTCTTTTTTTCTTCCTCCCTTCCCTTCCCTTCCCCTCCCCTCCCCTCCAAAACTTTTTATTTGCAAAACATATGTATGGGTAATTCTTACAGATTTCTCCTCCTAGTCCCCACCCCTCCCCTAGATGTCAGGAAATCCACTACATGTTAATTATGTTGAAATACTTGACAAATTGAATATATGTATACATATTTCCACACATCATTGTTGTGCAAAGAAAATCGTATCTACACAGAAGACATATCAGTTAAAGGAAACACAATGTAAGCAAACTTCAATCAAAAGTATGAGAATGTTATGTTGTGGTCCACATTTCACATCCCTCTCTCTGGGTGTATATGGCTTTCTTCAGTGAACAATAGGAACTGGTTTGAGACATTTCATTGTTACAGAGAGTCATGTCTATCAGAATTGATCGTCATATAGTATTGTTGTTGCCGTGTATAATGATCTCCTGGTTCTGCTTGTTTCACTCAGCATCAGTTCATCCAAGTCTCTCCAGGCCTCTCTGAAATCGTCCTGCTAGTCGTTTCTTACAGAACAATAATATTCCATGATATTCATACACCATAATTTGTTCAGCCATTCTCCAGTTGAAGGGCATCTATTCAGTTTCCAGTTTCTAGCCACCACAGAAAGGGCTGCCACAAACATTCTTGCACATGTGGGGCCCTTTTCTTCCTTTATGATTTCTTTGGGATATAAGCCCAATAGAAATGCTGCTGGGTCAAAGGGTATGCACAGTTTGATAACTTTTTGAGCATAGCTCCAAATTGCTCTCCAGAATGGCTGTATCCGTTCACAGCTCCACCAACAATGCATCAGTGTCCCATGAATAAACAGTTCTTAAAGAATTGCAAATCATTTAGCCATAGGAAATAGAGTTTCAGACCACTAATAAGAGAAATACAAATCAAAACAATACTAGTGTTTTCATCTCACATCCACGAAACTGGAAAAAGTGACAAAATACTTGGAAAATGTGTGGAAAGAAACCACACAAATATATTGTGTATATGAATTATCACAACCATTCTGGAAATTTGGAGTTACACAAATAAAATGGTATATGCCAAAGAATTCATTGATAAAGAGGAAAACTCCAAAATACTTTTAGCATCTCTTTTTGTGATAGCAAAGAAGAGGAAACAAAGTTAAGTTAATTTGCAGATCATACTGATCTTCTAGGGATAGACCAAAACACTAGAGGACAGTCAAGATTCAAAACATTCTTGAAAGGATAGACTATTTAGTTGGGTCTGATAGTCTGAGATTTAATAGAAATGAATACTTTAAAAAATAGAGATGAGTAGTTTAAAAAATAAGGGAGATGACATAATGTGGTAGATTAGAAGAGGAACCAGAGCAATAGAGGAAATTTAAAAATGATAATTATGAAACAAAAACTTGATCTTATTTTAGAAAGAGGAAAGTCAATGGGTTGTTTTGCTGAATATTGACATATGTAGACTATCAGTTCCTGAGATATGGACTAGGGGGAGTCCTGAGTAAATACTGAATGGCCTCCTCTGTGTGTTGAAGAAAATATCTGGTATGAAGTCAGTGGACTTCTTGATTTATGGTGGTCTTGTCTGTTGGAAATCCCCCCCCCCAAAGGCATATTAGGCATATTTTTTGATGTAGATTGAGGACAGATTGATTCATAATATAGTAAGTATATCAGTGGAACATACATTGACTAAACAGTGATAATAACTACTCAGGATATAATACTTTTGTCAAAAAGAGGAATTACCCAATAATTGGTTTTGACAAGAACACAAAACAACTTCATATGCCTTGAATGTAGGAATAAATCTCAAATATTGCCTCTAGTAAAGTGTGAGTGTAGAAATTTTGTCAGCATATAAAAGTTCCCCTTCTCAATCATGTGCCTCTAGATCCATAATTAGGTAGAAGTTGTGATAGTGGACAAGCCTTTTTTAATAAAAAGCTTGACTCACCTGTGACATTATCTTCTGTAAATATAATCCAAAAAAGAAATGCTGATTGACTCCTGAAACAAATGTGTATTTTATGAACCCTAGTCATATTCATAAACAACCTGAGAAACAAGCCATCAGTACAATAAATTGGAATGCAGATATCTTGGGAAGTATAAAGTTCCCTCCAGTGGGGATGTTCAAGTGAAAACTGGAGGAACTCTTTTTCTTTTGTTGAGCACAGGTGTCATACAACCCATTGAACTAGATTAGATTAATTAAATGTAGGTTAATTAAATGAGATGTAATTAGGAAATATTTAATAACATAGAAATACATTATAGATAACATTACATTTTAAAACTAAGTCAATATGAAATAATTTCCCCATCCTTTTTTTACATTTGTGTTTAGTGGCATAATTTCTCTCCCCTATTCAGGTATCTAATTTAAAATACATTAGAAAGGTAAAACGTGTGCAGTGATTTTGCTTTTGACAATAGTGAACTTTGTTATTCATTCAACAAGCATAAAACACTTTATATGTACCAGGCATTGCTAGGCACTTGGGATACAATAACAAAAAAGAAAAGAACCCTTCCCACCAAGAATCTAATGTTTTATTAGTGGGGTAAAGTAGAAGAAAAAGAAAAAACAAAACCCTACAAAATAGATTCAAAGGGATTGTGCAGAAGGAAGACTAGCACCTGGGAAGGTTCAGAACAGACCTTTTGTAGGAGGTGATACTGGAGTGAGCTTTAGGAAGCAGGGGTGATGTAGTGGTGTACCTTAGGGTACAGGGCAAAGGCTCAAAGGCAGGAGTAAGATTGAGCTGGCATGTGAAGGAGGGGAATGTGCAGGTCAGAACTATTTTGAAGGGCTTTAAATATCAACCAAGGAGTTTGTATTTTCTACTAGAGGTACTGCCCAAGGTTCCTGAGCAGGAGAGTTGTGCTGCCTGGTCAGAGTTAGGCTTTAGGAATGTCTCTTTGCCATGGATTTGGAGGAGGGAGGCAAAGATTTGAGCATGGGAGACTGAGAAAGACAGTGTTCTCATTTCTAAGAGGTTGTGACTGTATAAGGAGAGGACAGATAGGGAAGATGCTTTGGAGGGACAACAACCATCTGAGACTCTGTGGGGTAACGTCCTGCTGAGTTTGCAGATCTGGTGCCTGGAAGGATGAGGGTGTCCTGAATTTGGGGGCATGTTGATACCTACAGGTTATTCAAGTCCTCTATCCTTTCTCATGAAAAAACTGCCTGTATTTATTGCCTCTTCTCCATTCACTTTTCAATCCCTTGAATTACAGTTCTTTAAATTTGTCAGTGTTTTTTTATTTTCTAATCCTTTGATAGTTAAAATGGGACTAATCCTAATCCTTCTTGGCCCCTCTACAAAGTTTTCCACTGTTGGGTTTTTGTGGTGCTACTTACCATGTCTTTCCTCTGCTGAAAAAGTTCCCTTCTGCCTCAGGATATAATGCTTATTCCTGTTCGACATATATAAATCTCACAAACTGGCTTCAGCCTAATTTCCTATACTTACTACAAAACATTCCTCTTCACATAACTCTTATGTTTGGGCCAAATTGCCTTTCCTACTATTCACCATGCAGAACATTGCAAAGTCTCATTTCCATACTTTTTGTACAGGATGTCCCCCATGCCTTTCGTATACTTCTGCATTATCTCAACTAGATATTAGAAACTAGAATTCTTAACTTTCTTCACAACACTGTTTAATTGCTAGCTATTGCATAATGATTTTATTTTTCCTGCTGCTAATGGGCTTCCTTTTGAAATTAGCTATGTACTTGTGTACTTGTTGATCCCCTAGTAGGTGAAAACTCCATTACAAATACTTTAAAATTTTTGCCTTTGTATACCCAGCATTTCGTACAGTCATTCAGTTGTGTTGAAGAAGCCCACAAACTGCCTGGCATATACATTAGGTGATTAATAAGTGATTATAATAAGTAATTGGAGTCCCTACAATTGTTGGGTATCACTCCTTGAACTATGTATTTTATCTGAATTTTGCTTAAGTTCCTAGCAGTCTTTTTTTTTTTTTTTTGCTTTTTTGCTGAGGCAATTGGGGTTAAGTGACTTGCCCAGGGTCACACAGCTAGGAAGTGTCTGAGACCAGATTTGAACTCAGGTCCTCCTGACTTCAGGGCTGGTGTTCTAACCACTGCACCACCTAGCTGCCCCAGTTCCTAGCAGTCTTTTGGATGCAGCAGGCACTTAGTGGACATTTTGAAAGAGGCTCACCTTACACACCCTGCTCAGATCACATCTGAATGTTTTGTTCAGTTTTGAATGTCTGCCAGTGTTTTGACCCAGGTTCTCTTCTCTCTACGGTATTCTGGGGAGTTCAGTTACCATAAGTTCACTTATCTCTGTGCCAATGATTCCCAGATCTCGATAACCATCCCAGATTTCTCCTGGGTTCTTGTGTCATCTGTGGGTCTCCAGTAAACATCAAAAGCTCAGAAAATTCCAGCCTGATTTTATTAGCTTCCCTCTCTAAACCCATTCCTCTTTCATACTTTTTTTTGGGAGGGTGCCACCATCTTTAGAGAACTTGGGCATTCTTGTTGACTCCTTTTTGCCTCATCTTCCTCTATTTAATCAGTGGCCAGGTATTTTCAATTCTACTTCCATACCATAGGAAATATTCATCCCTTTCTTTTCACCACTTTAGTTCAGATCTTGTCTTAGCCTCTCTCCTTGTTCTCTCATTCAAGATCTGTTCTCCACCTAGCTGGCCGAATCATTTGCCTAAAGTACAAGTTGCCTTTGTCACTTGCCTGTTCTCAGGAACTTTCAGTGTCTCCCTATGGGCTGTAGGAGAAAATACAAATTTATCAACTTGCCATATAAAGTCACAGGCTTACTCTTATCTTTCCTTTCCAGGTTTATTACATATTATTTCCATACATAAACTTCAACCAAAATAGTCTGCTTGCTGTTCTTCTAATTCTGCTTCCAACGTTTATGCCTTTTCATTCTCTTAACCTTTTGTAACTTCATGCTTTCTTCAAGACATACTACTTTTTATGAGGTTCCTGATTCTTCCTGCATCTTATAATAATAATAATATACATATATTTATCTGTTTATATGTATTTTACTCTACCCCCAGTAAAATGAGTTGTTTGATAGTAGGGATTTTCTAGTTTTGTCTTTGCATCCCTAGCTCCCAGTACACTGTCTTGTATATAGTAGGTAATTAATAAGTGCCTGTTGATTGTTGACAAAGATGTTAACTAGCTGGAGTATATTTAGAAAAAGCAGCCAAGATAATGAGAAGACTGGAAACCATGCTGACACATTCCTGTTACCTCAATGTCATATGATGATTGGTTGAAGGAACAGGACGTTGATTGAAGAGGAGGAGAGTTCTGATAGTTATCTTTCTGTTTTTGATGAGTTGACATTTTCAATTGAGATTATAATTAGGTATGTGACTCTAAATAGAGCAGAGCTAGGAACAAAGTCAGGGGCAGCAAGATGATGTACTGGATAGTCCTGGATCTGAAGTTAGGAAGACATATCTTTCCGAATTCTTTTTTTTTTTTTCTTCTTTTTGCTTTTTGCTGAGGCAATTGAGGTTAAGTGATTTGTCCTGGGTCACACAGCTAGGGAATGTTGTGTCTGAGATCAGATTTGAACTCAGGTCCTCTTGACTTCAGGGCTGGTGCTCTATCCACTGCACCACCTAGCTGTCCCACGAATTCTTATTTTATATCAGACACTAGCTGAGTGACATTGGATAAGTCACTTAACCTCTGATTGCCTGACAAAGTGGATCCACTAGAGAAGCCACTCCAATATCTTTGCCAAGAAATCTCAAATGGGGTCATGAAGAGTCAGGCATATTAGAAAAATGACCACACAACAAGAGCAAAGTCAGAGATGGGTATGTTTCAACTGTATATAAGGAAAAACTTCCTAACAATTAGAACTGACATAGAATGGGATACCTTAGGAGATAATGGATTTCATGGAATTAAAGTCATTCAGGTTAAAGTTGGAATAACTCTTATTGGGAATGTTGTGAGTAGATTCCTGTTTAGGTATGGATTGGATGGACTATTAACTTCTGAGGCCCTTTGTACTTGAAGATAATATATTTGTTAAATCAGGACTTTAATAATTCCATTTTACTTTTTTAAAATCCAATTTTATTTTCAATTCAAAATTTTCCCTTGTGAAAGCTGGGGGAAAAAAAACCTTATTACAAATATGTATAATTAAGCAAAACAAATTCCTTATTAGTCATATCTAAAAAAGAAGGAAGGAAAAACATGCTTTGATCTGCCCTCTGAGACCATTAATTCAGTCTCTAGAGGTGAATAGCATAGTGTTTCATCATCAGCCCTTTGAAATTGTGGTAGGTCATTCTACTGTCCTTTTTGTTACAATTATTTTTTTCTTTCTCATTCTGTGTAGCCTATCAAACCAGAAAAATAGAACTTTGTCTTTAAAACACAAAAAACATAGAACATTGAAATAGATACCAGTTCCAAATACAACTTTTAACTATTAAGAACTGAAATATGCCTGTGCTTTTAGAAAATTGAATAGCAAGCTGACAATTTTTGAGCATCTGTGGCCTGTTTAGGTAAACTGACTGTGTCTGTAATTCCAGAGAATGACGTTAATTTGGTTATGGTATATGCCTGTAAAAAAGGTTTTTAGGATTTAATATTTTGCTGTTTTGTGGAAAAGATGGAGGAGAGAGATGGAGTAAGTTTAAGTACCAGTCAGAAGAATGCTTAGATAAGAGTTAGAGAAGAACAAGATCTGTGATTTGGAGTGAACCCTTTCCCCACTGTTAGCTCACAATGCCATTTGGCAGTGGTTCCAGAACATTAATGTGAACATTAGCTGCATTAAGAGAGGCAATTTCTAGGGAGAAGCAGGAATACTTCTTTGCTGATCAAACTAAAACTAGAATTCATTTGAGTGTCATATTTTAGGAAAAAGTTTCATAAGCTGGAGAGCTTCTAGACAAAGACTAATTTAGGCTTAGATGGCAGGGAAATATTCCTAATAGTAGAACAGCAAAAGTGGAATTATTTGGCCATAGTCTATTGGCTTTCCTTCTCCCTGTCTTTCCAAACCAGACCCTACTCTAGACCATTATGACTGGGTTTACCGCAAATATTACACAACCTCAGCTGGACCCTTGCTGCTTCTAGACTCTTACTCTATCTCCCTTACTGACTTGCTCTCCCACTCTCCACAGTGGCTCTTCCATATCTTTTCATCCCTCCTCATGTTTTTGTCTCTTCTGTGTCATTTCTCCCTCCCCCCATTCTGTCAGCTGAAAACTGCCTCATTGTACATCAAAAATTGAAGCCATTTACCATGAACAACTTCTCCCTTCTTCCTCATTTCCTTCTGCCACTATTTCCTTCACCCCCTACCCCACATGAAGGTGTGACTCTATTCCTTATCAAAGCAACCCTTTTGCCTGCACAAGTGACCTTATTCCGTCCCATCTCCTCCAGCAGATTGCCCCATTTGTCATCTCTGTTGTCTTCTGCCTTTTATGGCTAAACTCAAAAAAAAAAAAAAAAAAAAATCCATCAACAATAGATGGCTTTACTTTCTCTCTTCTCTTCTTATCCCCTTAAAATTTGTCTTCTAAATCCTCATTCCACTGAAACTGCTCTTTCCAAAGTTAGTTACTTTCTGGCCACACTTCACCCTTGATATACTTCTGAGGTTTTTGGGACACCCCTCTCCTGGTTCTCTTCCCACTTCTCTGAACAGTACTTCTCAGTCACCTCAGTCCAGCTCACTCCCACCATCAGAGTCCCACAGAGCTCTGTTCTGGGTTCTCTTTCTGACACCCATCTTTTCCCTTGGATTTAATGATTATCTTTGTGCTGATTCTCAGATCTGCCTCTCCTGCCCTCACTTCTCTGCTGATTTCCATATTTGCATCTCCATCTGCCTTTCAGACATCTTAAATGGGATGTCCAATTGGCATTTTCAATTCAACCTATCTAAAACTGAACTTAATTATCTGTCCCCTTAAACTTCCCACTCCAAACTTCCCTATTATATAATATTTCCTTAGATTCAGGGTAATACCATCCTCCCACTCCTTCATTCTCACAATCTAGGTGTCATCCTTGTCTCTTCTCTATCTCTCACCCCTCCTTGCTAATCTGTTGCCAAGGCCTATCAATTTCACCTTTGCAGCATCTCTTCAACATCCTCCTTTGATACTGCCTCTCACCCTACCCTACTGCAGGCCCTCATTTTCTCACATGATGACATTACAATAGCCTGCTCGTGGGTCTGCCTGCCTCAAGTCTCTCCCCTCTCCAATCCATTTTCTGTTAAGTTACCAATGTGATTTTCTTGTAGACTACATATTGTAGGATTCTGACTTTTAATCCATTCTCTTATCTGCTTTTGTTTTAATAGAGTTCATCCCACTCACATTCGCAGTATTTCTCTGTATTTCCCAGCATCTTATTTTTCCCCATTTAAACATTTCTTTCCTTTCACCCTTTTCCTCCTCACCAGTGTTTTGCTTCTGACCCCCATCTCCTTCAATCTGCCCTTACTTTTATTAACCCTCCCCTTCCTTATCCCTTTCTCCTACTTCTGTCCTCCCTTCTCTTAGCTTCCTCCTTTCCTTTTCACTTTCCCTCCTACTTCCCTGTAGGGTGAGACAAATTTCTATATCAAACTGAGTATATATGTTATTCCCTCTTTGAGCCAAATCTAATGAGATTAAAATTCAAACAATGCTTATCCCCTCTCCCTTTTTTCCCTCCACTCTGTTAAAGGTCTTTTGTGCCTTTTCATGTGATGTAATTCACCACATTTTACCTCCCCTTTCCTCTTCTCCCAATACATTCCTTTTTTCTATCCCTTAATTTCTTTTTCATATCATCACATTAAAATCAACTTATATTCACACCCTCTTGGTATGTATACCCCTTCTAACTGCCCTGTCAAAGATATGGTTTTTTTTATAGCTTTTTATTTTCAAAACCTATCCATAGATAATTTTCAACATTAACTTTTGCAAAACTTTGTGTTCCAAATTTTAAACATGTGCAATTCTTCTATACATATTTCCATAATTATGCTGCACAAGTAAAATGAGATCAAAATCAGAAGGAAAACAAAAAGCAAACAAAAAAGTGAAAATACTATGTTGTGATCCACATTCAGTCCCTACAGTCCTCTCTCAGGTTGCAGATGGCTCTCTATCACAAGTCTATTAGAACTGGCCTGAATCATCTTGCTGATGAAAAGAGCCATATCTGTCAGAATTGACCATTGTATAATCTTTTTGCTGCTGTGTACAATGTTCTCTTAGTTCTACTCACTTCACTCAGCGTTAATTCATGTAAGTCTCTCCAGACCTCTCTCAAATCATCCTGCTGATCGTTTCTTATAGAACAATAATATTCCATAACATTCATATACCACAACTTATTCAGCCATTCTCCATCTGATGGGCATCTACTTAGTTTCTAATTCCTTGACACTACCAAAAGGGCTGCTACAAACATTTTTGCATATGTGGATCCTTTTCCCAAAGATGCAGTTCCCAAGAGTTATAAATATTATCTTCTCATATAAGAATTTAAACATTTTACCTTTCAAAAAAGATGGTTTGTTGTTTCCTTGTTTACCTTTTTATGCTTCTCTTGAATCTTGTATTTGAAAATCAAATGTTCTGTTCAGCTCTGATCTTTTCATCAGAAATGATTGAAATGGGCCGCTAAGTGGTGCAGGGGATAGAGCACCAGCCCTGAAGTCAGGAGGACCTGAGGTCAAATCTAAGCTCAGACACTTAACACTTCCTAGCTGTTTGACCCTGGGCAAGTCACTTAACCCCCATCGCCTCAGCAAAAAAAAAAAAAAAGATTGAAAATCCCCTATTTCATTGAATGTCCATCTTTCCCCCTGAAAGATAATACTTAATTTTGCTGGGTAATTGATTCTTGGTTGGAATCCAAACTCCATTTTAAATACAGCTTTGAGCTTTCTATATCAGTTCTTTTTTTTGTTTATTTTTGTGAGATCATAGATTTAGAGTAGGAGAGGACCTCATAAGTCACAATTCTAATTTTACTTCTGGTTTCCTGAATTTTTATGTTACAGTTTAGTTGGCTTTATTTATATTCTATTGGTATGTTCTTTCTCTCTTACCAGTGAAAGTGTTTAGGGAAAATTTTTTTCTTAAGGACTAGTTTTACTGCATTCCAGTTGTGTTTGTAAGTTAATTTCATTATTGTAATCTTCCAAAAGTTATATGTTGTTTCTATGATTTGTTCTTTGACCCATCAAGTATTTAGAATCAAGTTATATAAACTTTACTTAAGATTGAATCCCAAAGATCCTTTATTGATTACAGTTATTATTTCATTATGGTCAATAAAGGATATTTATTTATTTATTAGTATTTCTGCTTTTCTGTGTTCTTTCATGAGGCTTTTATAAATATGTGGTCAATTTTTATGATGTTTCTAAATGTAGTTGAGATTATGTATTCTCCTTTTGATTCCATGAGTGTGGTTCTTGAAAGTTACACCAGACAGCAAGTTTTGGCAGAATTTCCTGAATCGTAAAGGTTTCAAGTGTGAATTTTGTGACAGAATTTTATGAGGGCCATCCTAAACAAAATTCAGAGTCTTGATCCCTAGGTAATGAATTTCTCTTAGTTGTAGCAGTTCGTGGGGAGAATTTATACACTTCATCAGTGCAGTGAGTATCTCACATTGATAAAATCGAAGATTTGTTACTGAGTTAAAAAAATCAGTGGCTGGATGCATTGTTGGTGGAGCTGTGAACGGATACAGCCATTCTGGAGAACAATTTGGAGCTATGCTCAAAAAGTTATCAAACTGTGCATACCCTTTGACCCAGCAGCATTTCTATTGGGCTTATATCCCAAAGAAATCATAAAGGAAGGAAAAGGCCCCACATGTGCAAGAATGTTTGTGGCAGCCCTTTTTGTAGTGGCTAGAAACTGGAAATTGAATAGATGCCCTTCAATTGGAGAATGGCTGAATAAATTATGGTATATGAATGTTATGGAATATTATTGTTCTGTAAGAAATGACCAGCAAGATGATTTCAGAGAGGCCTGGAGAGACTTACATGAACTGATGCTGAGTGAAATGAGCAGAACCAGGAGATCATTATACACAGCAACAACAGTACTATATGACGATCAATTCTGATGGACATGGCTCTCTTCAACAATGAAATGTTTCAAACCACCTCCAATTGTTCACTGAAGAGAGCCATATACACCCAGAGAGAGGGATGCGAAATGTGGACCACAACATAACATTCTCATACTCCTTGATTGATGTTTGCTTACATTGTGTTTCCTTTATCTGATATATCGTTCGTGTAGATAAGATTTTTCTTGCACACCAATGATAAGTTTGGAAATATGTATACATATATTCGATTTGCCAATATTTTAACATAATTAACATGTAGTGGATATCCTGCCATCTAGGGGAGGGGTGGGGAGTTGGGGGGAAAATTTGTAACGGAAAGCTATGTAAGGGTTATTGTTGAAGAATTACCCACACATATGTTATGCAAATAAAATAAAAATTAAAAAAAAAAAAAAAAAAGATTGAACCAAAAAAAAAAAAAAAACATCAGTGGCTGTAGTTTCAGTTGAATAAGAAGTGAGAGTGCTATTGATATTTGTTGGGTAATAGTTATATCTGTTTCCCTATCTTTAGCTCTTTTTCAGAATTTCATAGTCTTTTGCTTTTTCATCTGTTGAGAAAGCACCTAGAAAACTTTTAGAGATGTATGTCTTAAAAAGATAAAATACAATTTAAATTAGCTTAAGTACAACTATCTATGTTTTGAAGTAATGGAAACTTATAGATTAAATATGTTCTATGATATAAGATCATAGGAAATGACATAATCCAGTGGTGTCATGCTCATAGAAACTGAACCTTGCCTGGCTGCATATTGATTTAGAAAACCAAAAATTAACATTATCTTTGTTGTCTTTTGTTTTTATCTATTTTGTTAAACATTTACTAATTACATTTTAATCTGGCTGACCACGTCAGACGGGTAGTTGGCTGTTTGGGAAGTTTGACTCTTGACTGTTTTATAGATATTCTCTGACAACCTGAGAAGTGAAAGTCATGGCCAGGGTCATGCATATATTAAATAGCAGAGCTTGGATTCAAGGTCATATCGTCTTGAAATAGAAGTCTAATGTTCTTCCCACATTATCACACTGCCCAGAGATTAGTTAATTAAGGCATTGTAAAGAGAAAGTAAGTCCACTGAGCATCTGTTATAGTAATTTTAATTTTGTCTTGTTAGATATCGGCAGATATTGGAAAAAGCCATTCAGTTGCCTGGGGCAGAACAGCTTGAGGCTTTAAAAGCCTTTGTGGAAGCAAGTAAGTGGAACTGAAATTTAACACTTGGTTTCTTAGGTATTGTTGAGCTTTGAAAATAAGAACATTTTAATAATGAATCTAATCATCATCAGTGTTGGTGCCCCTATGTATTTTTTAAAATACCACCTAGAGCTTCTTAAACTATATCTGTCATGGGATTTATTTTGAAATAGATTGAAATTTAAGGAAAGATTGCATGTTTATAATAGGTAATTTAAAGAAGTTATTTTTGAATTATGAAATGTCTTATCACATATGCTTAATTACTTCAGGCATTACTCAGATTTTATACATTTAATTTGTGGTGAAATTTTCCTGTAGTCTGTAATTCACTTTCATAATCATTTGTTAAGCATATGTTTAGCCTAAAGCAAAGTTTCTTAAACTGTGGGTGGAGACCCACCCTATATGAGGTTGTAGCTATAAAAGATATCAGATATTCTGCCAAGATTTAATTTTTTGGGTAAAAATAATCAAGTGTGTCCAATCTCTGTATGCAAATATTTAGGAAATGATAAAATTATATGATTACCAAAGAATTGTTTTAAGATAAATTTCTTTATAATTTATTATCAGTAGTATAAATAGGGATATACAGTAGGCACACAAATCAAACAATTAGTGATAATAAATCATAAAGAAATTTCTTTGGGGTTGCGCAGAAATTTCTTGGGTGAAAAGAGGTTGTGAGTGGAAAAAGTTTAAGAAATCCTGGTCCATCGATTGTTAGGCATTGAGGACTTAAAACCTGGAAGCAATGCCTGCTCTCTAGGAGTCTGCCTTCCTTTGGGAGAATGAGACACGTGCTGATACAAGTAAGCACCTGGTGATTTGAGGAAGGGGCGTGCATTAACAAGTGGAGGGGACCAAAAAGTGTTTGGTGAAGATTTCTTGTCTGAGCTGAGCCTCCAGGGAATTAATAAATAGTGCCCAGTATTATGTTATGTGCTGGGGATAAATATAAAAATTATCAACAGTTCCTGCTTTCAAGGATCTTAAGTTCTGCTGGTGACTAGGAAGAGTTCTTTTAGGATTTTAAGTTATAAGTATAATTGGTCGGGCCATGGGAAGAGGATTTTAATATACCTCTTTCTAGGATTAATAATAGAGCTGAATTAACAATAATATAACAGTAATAATAATAGTAGTAAGAGCTATGTATTATCTCAAATGATCATCACAATAACGTTGGAAAATAGGTGTGATTGTTTTTTCCATTTTACAGATGAGGAAACAGGAGAACCAGGTTAGGTAGGTGGCTTGCCCAGGGTCCCAAGTGTTTGAGGACAGAATCTATTCAAGTCTTCCAGGCTCCAGGCCCAGCATTCTGGCCACCATAATTCCACAATTTGAGTATTTGAGTAAAACTGGAATGGAGGGGAAAGTGGTGCCGACAAGGTGGCAGTCACTGGGTGGGAAAAGAAATGAAGTGAGATGGGCTGGAATGAATCCTAGAAGATAGTGGATCATCAGCCAAGGTGTGGGGTTTGGTATTAGAATTGGCAGCTGTTGAGGTAGCCTGGGAAGGAAGGAGTTTGAAAAATAGGGGAGATAGGGAACTCATAAAAAATAAAGATGGCATCAGTTTTCTTTGATAAGTAGGAGGCCAAATCATCTGAGAAACATTAGAGATGTTTCATAACCGAGGAAATTGGGGACACTTTTGTGAGACTTGTGCTAGAGAATGTTGGCAGCCAAGTCAAAGGGTTTGCTGTGAAGCGAAGTGGGATAACATAGATTTGTGGCACACCAGTTGTCATGGTCTCATGACCTTTTCTAGGAGTATTCTAAGCTTGAGAGTCAAAGCTAGAAAAGGAGTGACTGAAGGTTGAAACTGGATTGGGTATGAGTAGCAGACAGTTTTAAGTGGCATTTCTTGGAAGAGCTGCTTCAGCTGCTGCTATTATTCCATAATGAGCTGGAACTGGTGACTGGCGTTCTTCTGGTGGGACATTTGAATAGCTTCTGAATTCCTCTAAGAAAGAAGTCAGGGTCTGAGGCTGATGGTATTGTGTGGACGAGCCCTGGGGGAGCAATATTAGTGACCAGGAGGAGAACTTCCAGGCAGGGGCAGAGCTGCTGGGGTCCAAACACCGTTGGTGGGTCTAGGGCTGAGGAGGGAGCCCTGATGGGTGTGACTCCTCAGAGGCAGTCCTACGGGCCAGCTCCTGAGATGACATAGCTCCAGTACTAGAGGGGTCCTTTGGGGCTAGGCATGATGGGGAAAGGAGGCAGGGGGCCATACCTTCCTGGTGACCTATTCAACGAATCTCTTGAAAAGCCTGGAGCCCTTCCCATCTTCCACATTTTTATAAATCTGGGACAATCATCCCAAATAAGCTGCTCCCCAAATTCAAGTGGGGAAAAAAATCAAAAGAACTCTTGGGTACCTCAGTTTATATTTGTTCTTTCTCAAGGAGTTTGGCTTTTGTCAGATGGAAAATGGGAAGGTAGTATGGTACAGTGGAATGGGTGCAGAATTTGAAGCCATGCTCAGGCCTCAGGTTATCCATTTTATGGACGAAGGCTAGAAATGGGCTCCTGCAAGTGCCTCTCTAGGCCTAGGAGATATCCACAGTTTCTCTGCAGTCTTCCCTGAGAAAAGCAAGATCTCCTGGGCCTACCTCCACCTGCCCCATGCAGTGTGGTCTGGGAAGAACTTTACTTTTCCCATCTGCTTCATTCAGCCTTTCTGGGTGGTGATGGTGAGCTTGAAGCTCAGGAAGGATAGAGTTCTCTGTTGTGCTCAGCTGCTTGTTCTGAGCTTTGACGCTAGCGGTGCCTGCTCTGGAAGAGCAGCCCTCCAGAGGTGGCCAGATGTCAGCAGCCTAGCAGAGAGACCAGAGCTGTGCATTGGTACCAACTGGGTCTCTCTTTTCCCCTCTGTAAAATGAGGAGATTAAACAAAGGTTCCCTTGCAGGTCTGACATCTGTCAGTCTACTTCACCAAAAGTCTCAATTTCATTATTGTCTCTATGAACTCAGGCAAGGCTTTCCTTCTTTGGGGGATCTAATTTTCTCTTTTGTAAAATCAGTGAGTTGAACTAAATGATCCCTTCTGTCTAATACCTTGAAGGTTGTTTTTATTGGGGGTGGGGATTGAAAGAGAGAGTGACCTTTTTCAGGCCCTTTCCCCAAAACATCTGTTACAGAGCATCTACTAACCCTTGGCTTCTTAAGTACCAAGTGTGAAGAAGCAAGTGATGATTCTGTAGAAGTCTGTGGGAGGATCAGTTTCAGTTTGAGGCCTCCTCATGACTCTTTCACTGGGATGGGAGACTGGATAGCTCCCCTGGCCTTGTGGGGTCTCAAGGCTCTGTCTCCCCCTAAAGAGGAGTGTCTGCTCTCCCCATCCCTTCCCAAAGTAAGGGAACCTGGCATATCATTTGGTCCTCACTGCAGGTCTGGTACTGACATCAAGGTCAATAATTTCCCAGCTAGTGTTTCTGATCGTAATCCATTCCATTTAATGTTATCAGCTAATGAACAAAAATATACATTATCGGCTTTGTGTTTTAAAAATAGGATCTTCAGGGGCAGTTAGGTGGTGCAGTGGATAGAGCACCAGCCCTGAAGTCAGGAGGACCTGAGTTCAAATCTGGTCTCAGACATTTAACATTCCCTAGCTGTGTGACCCTGGGCAAGTCACTTAACCCCAGCTGTCTCAGCAAAAAGCAAAAAAAAAAAAAAAATAGGATCTTCACCCCAGTTCTTAAAAGCAACTTGTTTACAACATAGATGTTAATAGACTTTAATAGTGCTTGATTAATTTCATTGTGGAAGGCTATGCAACCTTGGATTCATAACTATTGTGTTTAGAAATTTTTAAAAACAAACTAGGTAGAGAAAAGAATACTTTCTCAGTTCTTAACTACTTATGAAAGTTATCTTTGAATATTATTTTTTAAAATCAAATATCTCCTTCTGTTGGTACAGATAATAGTTTTTCATATTTTTGGCATCAAGATCAAAAATCTTAATGGTTTTGTCAGATGAGTCAATTCAGTTCAGTAAATATAAGGTTCTCCTGTGTAAGAATTAAGCAAATAAAAAATTTGTCTTGTGAAATATTTGAAAAATATGTAAATTACTCATATTTCTTTGTCTCATGTTTTCAAACCAAGTGGTAAATGAGAATGTCAGTCTGGTGATCTCTCGGCAGTTGCTGACTGATTTCTGCACACACCTACCTAATCTGCCTGACAGCACGGCCAAAGAAATCTATCATTTCACCTTGGAAAAGATCCAGCCCAGAGTCATTTCATTTGAGGAGCAGGTAAAAGCAAGGAACCAAATCCTACTTATAAAGTTGAGAGTAGTAATTCCAAACTTTGATTATCTGTCAGTTTTCAAAGAGTTTTTTTAAGGGATGTAATGAAATTCTGAAAAATAAAATGCACATTAAAGAGACGTGAGACTATGAAGTGATAGGATTATACACTCTAGAAAGTTTGGGAATTACTAGTGAATTTCCAAGTACTCAGCACTATTTTTGAAATGCTACAAAAACAATCAGCAATGCCAAGCTTGTGCTCAGAGTTTAGAACTAAGAAAATATATCTTTCTTTTCATTGAAGAAATTGGCATCTGTGGCTATGAAATGTTGCACAGATTCTCAGATTTGGGGAGGCATTTACTATTCCTACCCAGGGTTTTTTATCTTTTAATCTTTCTTACAAAAGAATACTCACTAAGGAGGGAAGTGATATATTTGGAATAAACATTTTAAAAGTAATAATAAGAATTAGGAACAGTGCTAATCAGCTATATGATGTAAGTAATGTTGATCAGATGTTTATAATAATATCTACAGGGGAATTTTTAGTGAAATGTCATTTCTCTTTAAGGAATATTACTAAAACTGTATCATATCACTAGTTCTATATATTAGATTGGTTTGAAGTTTTAACTTTAAAAAAATAAGTCTCACTGAAAAAATAATGGTATTGTATGATAATTTTTACTGCTTGAGAACTTAAGGTCACTAATATTTTAGCTTGTTTACTCTGGACAATTAAAAAGTAATTTGATTTATCATTTGAAATTGGATCAAGTTAATAGTTGGATTTTTTTTTCTCTTTAAATTAAGGTTGCTTCAATAAGGCAGCATCTTGCATCAATATATGAGAAAGAAGAAGACTGGAGAAATGCAGCACAAGTGTTGGTGGGAATTCCCTTGGAAACAGGACAAAAGTATAGTAAATAGTGAAAGATGCTTTTTTTCTTACTAAAATAAGACTTTACATATTGTACTTGTACTTAAGTGCTTAATGGGTCCTAATTGTTTAAAATGAAGATTTTTAAAAAATTTTATTTGAAAAAATTCTGAATTTAGAACAAATAAGGCAAACATTTTTCTATATAAAACAATAGAAAAATAGTATCGTTAGCATGAATGGCCATGAATTTATACCCTAGACAGCTTTGCTTCATTCTTCTTTTAAGTATATTTCAAATCTGAAATGTAATTTTCAGAGCTGTCCTGCTTGTCTGTATCCACTGTTGACCTTTCTTTTGTGCATTTTAAAAACCACTTAGAAGACCCATTTACGTATTTATTTATTTATTTATCTATCTATCTATCTATCTATCTATCTATCTATCTATCTATTTATTTATTTATTTATATTTTCATTATTTATTTACATTTTGGTGACCCTGTTGCTATCCTGTTTCCCCCAACAACAAAATTGAATGAAAGAAAAACAAAAATCCTTGTAAAAGAAAACCTCACATTTTGTCTGAAGAACTCTCTAGAAATTTTACACTTTGACTTCATCTGTCTCTGAAAGTAGGTAGAATATATAAGTATCAGTTTTCTGAAATTGTGGTTGGTTACTGCATTGATTAGACTTTGTAATTTTTTGTTAATTGTTTTTCCTTACAATGTTGTTTTTGAGCAACTTGCTTTAAATCTATTCTTTTTTTCCTATTATTGTGAGTCATTTAAAAAAATTTAGTCTGTTTATTGCTTCATTGGTAGTTTATTGATTTACTTATTGAAGGAGAAAACTCCCTCAATAAGTGTAGATCGTCACCTTCTCTGCAATTTATAGTTTTAGACTGTTGTTACTGGGGCAGTGAAAACTTAATTGATTTGCCCACAGTCTTACACACCCCATCTATGTAACAAATGGGAATTAAACTCAAGTCTTTCTTGCTTCAAGGACAGCTACATTCTACTTCCTCACATAGATTAATATGTAATAAATCATATTCACGGCTTTTCTTTTGAATATTGAAAAAATAAAGGCCATATTTCTGTTCATTCTAAATCCAGACTAGCTAGTCTTTTCTTCACAGTGGATGTGGATTACTACATGACTAGGAAGCTGCAGTAATCAAAATCGGATAATCAGAGTCAGCCCGAAATCCAATTTCTCTAATTCACTGACCAGGCCTTCTGGATAGGATGTCTAGGTACTTGAGAGTTCACTTTGATTTTCTCATGATAAAAGATTGTCAGACGTGACCATTATGTTCCAGCTGATTTTATCACTTCTAGTTTTAATATTTTACCTTATTTGTAAATTTTGAACATATGAAGTACTTTGGTTTGGAAGTATATTTTTTAAAAACTTGTTGATTTTTTTTAAATATAATTTTAATTTTCCAGCCCCTTCCCCTCCCCAAAAGAGACCTCTGTTTTGAAACAGAAGGATCATTAAGCAAAGTAGATGTAGTGATGGTATCTGATAGCACACATCTCTCTTCTTAGAGTAGGGTAGGTCTGTCTTTTCATGAATCCCAGTTAATCAGTGCATTGATCTAAATTCTGTTGGGTTTTTAAGGTTTTTTTTATTACTCTTTTGCTTTGCATTATTGTAGTTATTTTTGTAGATTGTTCTCTTAGTTATGCTTATCTTACTCTGTATCCAGTTCATACAGATCTTTTCAAATTTCTCCAAATCCTATTAAGAATTTTTTACAATACAATCACTATTTGTGATTATTACATTAATTTGTGATAATAATGTGTGTCATTTAGTTATTCTCCAGCCAATAAGACATTCACTTCATTTCCATTTACTTCCACAGAAAGTACTCCTAGAAATATGTTGGCATATATGGCCACACTAAATTTCTATTTCTATTAAATGTTAAATATTCTAGTACAATTTCAAATTCACTTTCTATTTCATCTGGCAGATTTCATAGTTAATTTTTTTCCTCCTGAGGCAATTGGGGTTAAGTGACTTGCTCAGAGCCACACAGCTAGGAAGTGTTAAGTGTCTGAGCTTAGATTTGAACTCATGTCCTCCTGACTTCAGAGCTGGTGCTTTATCCACTGTGCCACCTAGCTGCCCCTCATAGTTAATTTGTGTCAGATTTCCAAGTATTTCTCATCTTTTCCCATTGATGGTAGGTTCTGTCTACATAAATTTTGTGATGGTGAGAAAGATAGCAGTATAGACTTTTGTTCCATTAACTTTTAGGTTATGAAACAACTCGGTGGTGACATTACTGAAAAGCAGCTAATCGAAAGAGATCTTTTTAATATATATAATAAACCATTCTTATTCTTAAAAGCATATTTGGTGACTCACATTTATTCCTTCAGTAGTTGTGAAATGCAAGGCTTCTGACAATTATCTCCTGTAGATTTTTGTAATTTCTTAATTTAAAAATAATTTTTCTTGTTTTTTATTATAGAATAGATTGATTAGGGAATTGCATATTGGCCATTTGATTTAATTGTTTTTTGGTTGTTTTTTTTTTTTTCTTGATAGCAGTGGAATTACTGTCTTCCTTGTATGGGACAAGACATAGTTTTTGTTTTGTTTTGTTTGTTTTTTAATGCTAAATTAAAGTAGTAAGCATTAAAGCAAATATCTGCCATTGGAGGCTGGCAGCTTTTTGAGTATTTTGGTAAAGGAGCTAAGATATAGTGTAAATAAAGCAAAAAAGGAAGAACATTAAAATATAAGCAAGGTCTGTGTTGTAAGATAGAGTTCCAAATGATATACATTTACTAAACTCAGTATTTTATTTCTAATGATGTAGAAATATTATATTAATTGTGATACATCAGATAACTCTTAGGCTCATTGGGCTTCTTTGAGAAGTTAGCATTCCACATAAGAGAACGGATCTTGTTTTTTAAAGTTGATATGCTGGGTTTTTTGTTTTTTTTTTTAATTTCTTAATTGCAGGCAGTACAATGTGGATTATAAATTGGAGACTTATCTGAAAATTGCCAGACTCTATCTGGAGGATGATGACCCTGTTCAGGCAGAGGCTTACATCAACCGAGCTTCCTTGCTCCAGAATGAATCAACCAACGAACAGTTGCAGATCCATTACAAGGTGATCCTACTTTGGCAATTACTGGTTTTCTCTTTTTCTCCTTAAACAGCTCATAATGTAAATATTTGAATAATTATTTAACGCAATCCTTGTTACAGTTGGTTGTTGTTGGAGTTCTTTGTATTTCATCTTATGCATAATAAAACTTCATTCAAAGAAGGAGATAATTAGCTTTCCCAGGCTCCACAACACACAAAAGTCATGTTCCCTTTAACTGGATGGATATGGAGGGAGACCATTGATCCTTCGATTTTTAATTTTTATTTTTTGCTAATTTAGACATACTCTTGCTGCTGCAGGTGTGCTATGCTCGTGTTCTTGACTATAGAAGAAAATTCATTGAAGCTGCCCAAAGATACAATGAGCTTTCATATAAGACAATAGTCCATGAAAGTGAGAGACTAGAGGCCTTAAAACATGCTTTGCATTGTACCATCTTAGCATCTGCAGGTAAGTACATTATTCAGTATCTGAATCCCCTGTATCAAATGATGATTCTTTAGTAACTTTCAGCTAGTTGTTATTATCAGATTTTGTAGAGGAGAATCATCTACATATGAATACCTAATATTTTTGGTATATAAAAGTTGTGTTAACAAAAGGGAGGTCAGTGTACTGAATAACTGCTTTTTTCTTTAATATCTTATTTCTAAATATATACTTATGTTTAATGACTCTTACATATCGCACTGGTACTTAAGCAACATGCTTTGCTGTACTCCAAACATGGAGTCTGAACAATGAATCAGACACCATTTTAAGGCTACTGTGAAGGTTAAGGTTTAAGAATTAAGTTTAAGGTTATTGTGAAGATTATGTAAGATTATCTCTGTGGAAGTGCTTTGTAAATTTTAAAAGGTAATGAATGATGTGACATAAAATTAATTGTAACAAATAAGGCATGCCCAGAGAAAAACTAAAAGTCTGCCTCAATTTAGTGGTGAATTATAATTTTTGCCCTGCTCTGAAGCATTTACATTTTCATTGCAAGCATCAATTCTGTGCCTTCCATTTATATCTCCCATATAGTAAATAATAGAGCTAACATATTTTTAGAAAGCCATTTATACCAATCTATATAATATAATCACTAATTAAAAAATAAGAAAGGAATTGATAAGCATATATTTAATAGCACTAAACATGGCTTTTTGACATATGAAATCTTTTAATCTTGGTCTGTGTTTGCTTAAGAAATTGTATTAAAAATATTTGAGCTAGACCCTTCATGTAGAGCCAGCAGTCGGATTTTTAAGAAACATCTTAACAAATTCCATATAGTTTATTAATGCCTAAAGGTATAACTAATAAGTTTTCTACTAGAGAAATGTGTTGATGATGCTTTTGTTTGTGTTTCTCCAGGGCAACAGCGCTCTCGAATGCTAGCCACTCTTTTTAAGGATGAAAGGTGTCAGCAGCTCGCAGCCTATGGAATCCTAGAGAAAATGTATCTAGATAGGATTATCAGAGGAAATCAGCTTCAAGAATTTGCTGCTATGTTGATGCCTCATCAAAAAGCAACTACAGCTGATGGTATAGACTTTACAAATAGGAGTAATACTGATAATCTGATTTCATAAATGTCCTGGTCCTGTGAATTTTTTGATATTTTTAGGCTAGTAGATATTACACATTATTAATTATAAAGTAGCTTTAATTGTAATTTTCATTTATGTCATACAACTTGAATTGTTAAAAATATTACATTTCTTATGTACTAAGTTAATTCTATTAGGGAAAATTATTGCAAGCCAGTAGTGGTTTTTTTTTTTGTTTTGTTTTGTTTTTTTGATGCCATGGGCAAGAGAAGTACCTCCTTTTTCTTATCTCAAGGCACTTAATAAACATCATAATTATCCTCAAACATCATGAATCAGTAGAGCACAAATATTTGATTTACATGGAGAAAAATTAGGTATGTTATCATTTGAGCACCTCCATATAGTGAAGTAGGGGCAAAGGCCAGAATGAAATTCATTACCCTAAATCCCAGTTATTTCGCAGCATTACAACATTTCTACTGTTTTATTTTAGCTTATTGTCTTCATTATCCTCTTTTTTCTTGGCCTTCTTTAAAGTGCTTTTAAGAGACAGCATGATCTAGAGGAAAGAACAGTGGATCTAGTTTTAGCTCTGAAAGTGATCAGCCATATGACTTTGAGTGATTCACCAATACAAATTTTTTTACCTAGGTTTTATCAACTTTATAACTGAAACAATAATCCATACTCTGACTCAGAATTTTTTGTAAGGGTTAAATAAGATCTTCCTTTTTGTAAATACCAATCAGTATTTCTTAACTGACCTCACATAATAGTAACTCTTTGTTACTTCTTGTCATTTCATTTAATCTAGAGAGCCTTTTTTAAAGGTATCTAAAATCCAGGAAAAGAGTCATCTTTCCTAGATTCTTTATTATCCTATAGTGGCTTTGACACTGGATATTTAGTAAAGCACCTGTGGTTGGCTTCTGAATGGATTTTTTCCCTTTTTTGCTATTTACTCTTTCTAATTTAATTTTTTGCTAAAAATTTTTTCAATTCAGGGAAACAAGGACCAGAAGTAGTAGACTAGTCATTACCTTTAAAAATGAAACCTTCATTTTAAATGTATATTTTTATTCAACTTTTATGTATTGTTTTATAAATATATATAAATATGGATTATATATAAATATGGATATTGTTATATAAATATGGATTTATTGATTGAATAGTCTTATATTTTACCCCCTTAGAAGGTAGAGAAATATATTGAAACGTTTTCTTCATTCATTAATTCCCTTGGACAGTCCCCTATGTAAGGGAAATGAGTTTTCTTCATTTGACCAGAGGTCTCTAAGCAAAGTCCTGATGACCACTTGTCAGAGATATTGTGGGAGTACTTCGTAGTCAGTTATGAGCTAAACTTTCTGGCCTTTAATCTCCTGCCACACTCGGAGATTCTGTGACTGTGATTAGTCATGATTATAATAACTGGATGCCTGGAAAAATAATGAAGTAAATTTGACCAAGGATTGCTATGGTTCTGTTATATATTAACCAAATTTGTTTGCATTTTTACTAATATTTTATTATTTATTAGGAATATACTGTGTGGTCAAAACCTTACTAATTTGTAAATGCCTACAATAGTATTTCTGACTCACATGCATTTTTTAATTACTGCTTTTAAAGGTAAAAAGTCTTTTTTTTAAGTTACCATTTACTCTTACCTTGAAAAATGTCCTATAATTTTTTCTCTTTTAAAAGATAACAAGATCTACCTTGGTGTTTTTGTTTGTTTTACACAAGGTACTCTGGGTTAAGTGACTACCCCAATGTCCCACATCTAATAATGGTCAAGTTCCTGAGGCCAGATGTGATCCTCAGGGCCTCCTGATTCTAGGGCCAGTTCTCTCTTCATTGTATCATCTTATCTTGCTTTTAAAAAAAATCCAAAAGTTGAATTCATTCAGCTAATTAGCATTTTTCAAAACTAGTTCCACTTGATTGAATTTAAAACTGATATTTTGATAAAGCCAGTGTGTGGTGACAGCCTAAACTGACTTTTTTTGTATATGATTGGAAACATGCAGATAATAGTATAAGTATTACATGCAAAGAAATTAATGTAATTTTGGAATGTAGAACAAAATTAGTTGAGAGCTTATCATTGTCTGTTTAAATTTATAAAGGTTCCAGCATCTTGGACAGAGCCGTCATTGAGCACAATTTGTTGTCTGCAAGCAAGTTATATAATAATATCACATTTGAAGAGCTTGGAGCTCTATTAGAGATCCCTGCAGCTAAGGTATTTTCTTATATTGTATATCAAATAATAGTAATGAAATTTCAGGGGCAGAATGTTAGAATTAATTCCTTTGTCACTGAGCATTTGCCAAGTGTCAGATACTGGGAAATTTACAAAGATGAATAAAGCAATCTGTGTCCTCAAGAAATTCAGGATCGATGATTATTGATATAGGCCTAGATGAAAAACTAGACAGTAAATGGCAGAATATATTTGGTATCTTAAAAAGTCCAAAGGGCTGTGGAAGTTCAAAGAAAGGAAATTAATGGAAGAGAAGAGGTTTGATTTGGCCTTGAAGGTTTGACAGCTATCACAGATACTATAAGTAGTATGGAGAAGGACATTCATTGTAGGTCTAGGGAACTGCATGAACAAAGGCAGAAAAGCAAAGAGCCTAGCCACAAAAAAGGGAGTTTAGTTTAGCTAGAGCCCGGTGCTTACTTGGAGGAATGGTGAATGAAACTGGAATGATTAGATCTTCTCCTGACATTCACAGAAATCTGGCCAGAGGCATCCCAGGACATGATACAGAATTGAGGAAGTTTCTGTACGTGATTATATCCTTCCATCCTCCAGGCCTCATTCCTCTTAAATATGTCCTTTGTACTTCCTGTGATATCATTTTACTCCTTTGTGCTCCCCAGGACATTTTCTTTAGAGTCTGACTTTACTCACATGTCACTTTGGGACCTGTAGTGAACCAGTTCAGGTGTACAGTCTCCCATTTTTTTCCCCCTTTGCCTTGTGCCTCCTAATGTCATGGTAGGTTTTGAACCCTGTGTTCTTGTTTGGCTGCATCTTCTTGTGCTATTGATGGCAATGGAGGAAGCTATCTGACCACAGTTGTGTAATCTCACATCAGCTGGGCCCTGGCTGCTCCATGGCAGTGCTTTACTTTTTTCCTTATTGATTCATCACACTCTGCAAAGTAGTTATTTCAGATATTCTCTCCTTCATTGTGAATTTCCTCTTCTGTACCTCACAATCCCTTAACATCATTTCCCATTCTTTTCCCTTTTGATCTAGTCTCTAGATCTAGAAGGGAGGAGGGAGCCCTTCTCACCAAGACCAGCCCCATTACTTGTGCCTTTGATTCCATCCTGTTCTGTCTCCTCCAGCAGATTGCCTTGACGTTTGTATTGTCTGTCTCTAATGGTCAGTTTCCCTATCTACTGGTTCCTCTGCTACCTCCAAACATGCTTAGGCCTCCCTCCATCCTTGAATAATCTTTACCTAACTACCATTTTTTCATGCTATTATTTATTTTTTCACAATTTGAGTTTTAGGAAAAGTCTCTCATTGTTGCTACTTTTCTTTAACCTGCTTGACTTTGACTTTAGACCTCATTACTTAGATGGAACTCCCTCTACAGTGGTTATTAGCAGTTAATTAATTGCTAAATCCAGTGGCCTTTCTCATTCTGTTTGTCCCTTTGCAGCATGTTGTCTCCTTCCTGAGTGTTCATATTGTTCTTACCTAGCTTTCCTCCTATTTGACTGCTTCTTTTTAGTCCCCCCTTTGCCTGAATCATGATTTGTGTCCTACTTTCAAATCATGGACTTTTCACAAAGCTCTCTTTTTTTCTCTCTATAGCCATTCTTTTGGTGATTTCATTATCTCCTCGTTTCTACACAAATGACATGCAAATCCAGCCTTAGTGTCTCTTCTTAGTTTCGTTCTTGTATCACCAGCTGTCTCTTGAACATTTCCAACAAGGTGTTGTTCCATACGACTCAAACTTAACTTGTCCAAAATAAAACTCCTCTTTCAGTCCTTCCACACATCCCTGTTTCACACAACTTTCACCTAGAGGCCCCTGGATTCTTGAAGTCATGGTCAGATCATCCTTCTCCCCATTACCTGTATTTATCCTGTTGCCAAGACTTGTGAGTTATACTTCCATGTGAGAAGCAGCAATCCCTTTCCACTTCACAAACACTTTAATGCAGCCCCCCATAAACTCTTTCTTAAACTGTTATTTCCTAATTGAATTCCCAGCTTCTGTTTTCTCCCCTTGCCAATACATCCTCCAACCAAGCTGATGTAATGATCTTCCTATAGCATAAGTTTAACTGTGTTGTTCTCTCTTCAGGAGCTCTCAGTGGTTTTTTGTGCAGACTCCTCTGTTGGCCATTTTAAGTCCTTTACAGTTATATTAGCATACCAGCCTGCCTACAGTATTACTCCTTGTCACTACTGCACAAATTAACCTCATCTCTGTTCTCTAAACTCAGCATTCACTCCATGTCTTGTATAGATGCCTTTGTACAGACTCTGCTTCCTGTCTAGAAGGTTCTTCTTCCTTGCATCCCCCGAGCTTCTTATTTTCATCTTTAAGTGCTCACCTCTTCCAGGAAGCCTTTTTGGAGCCATCTGCTTCCTCACATTATCAAGTGTCGATCTGTTTGAATGTTGTACCCCCACAGTAGAAAATATGTTCCTTCACATCTGGTGGATATAATAAATTCATGTTGGAATGGACTAGTTTGCAGCTTAGTCTTGAAATCCCTGAAGATTTTTGAGCAAGGGAATGATTTGGTTAGATCTGTTTTTTTTGAGAGTATTACCATTGAAATGGAGTATGTATAATTTGGGTGGAGGAGACAGAAGAATGGAAAAGTTAAAGATTCTTTGAGCTTCACAGAATTGAGGGGATATGGGGGAAGGCTAAAGAAGTAGAAAGTAATAAGTGGAAAGTAATAAATGCTGTAGTATAAAAGGGAAATTATTTTCATTTGAAAAAAATTATATTTTGCAGTAAGGGTAACCTAAAATGGAAACATACTTATTTTAATGTTCTATAATTTGGCAAGCAAAGAGTAAAGTGATACTCTAGAACAAGGATTCTTAACCTTTACTGTGTAATGGCATAGTGTGGTTTTAAAAAAAAAATCATATAACACTTGAAAGTTTGAAAGGAAAGTACTTTTAAAATATATTTCATAGGCTCCTCACAACAGATAGGTGGTATTATATACCTATTTTGTGGCTGAGAAAACTTGAGGCACACAAAAGGTAGAAAACTGCCCAGACTCAGAGCTAGTAAATTTGAGACCATATCCGGGCCTGTTCTTTCCACTGTGCAATTAGCTCCCTATAAAGACTTATAGGAAATTTATGGACCCCTTTCAGAATAATGCTTGGTTGCCTACATCTAATTGAAAGAAATTCTGAATTTCAGTTAGATAAGCACAAATAAAGATGTAAATGTTTTCCTGTTCATACCTAAGATATCCTGAAATCCTAGGTTAAGAATTTCTGCTCTCAAGTTTGTTGTTAAAACTTTTCCCCTTGACTTAATTTATATCATTAACTCTACTTGTTAGGTAATTTAATTTTGTCCTAAGAATATCTTTAAAAAGTGAGGATCGGATCTCAAGAGTGCCAATGTTCAGTAAATTGGTAATAGCATATGTGAAGGATCTTGAGATTGTTAAGGAAGGAAACCCATCTCCTGCAGTATATTAATTGTCAGTTCACATTTTATGTTTATATTCTCTAAGCCATAGTCATGAAGAGAAAAGGAAAAATGATTACTTGCCAAGTTATTCACCAAACTTCATTCTTCCTTTATATGTATATGAATATATAGCTATATACCCACATTGGTTTCTATTTACTTTCATTGTTGAAAAGTTGGCTAATAAATAAAAATTCTGAACCCTATTCCAGTCCCTCTCTTCCCCCTCACTCCTGCTTTCTAATTGTAGCCTACAAATAACATAAAACTATTTAGTTTAGTTCCAGATACAAATAGAAAAAATTATAAATGATTTTGATAGTTACTTGTGTGATAATGAACAGCGAGTGTGTGAAATAGACACACACATATACACACACACCCATTTATGTATATTTACACAAATGTTTGTATACACACTGAAAGACTAAAAAACAGTGAAAATAGAATATTGAATTTTTGGTTTTCTTTTATCTTATTTGAGCAATTATCAAATATGATCCAAAAAAAAAGTTAAACTTCTAAGGAACCTGGTAAATAATCCGTATTCTAACTATCTCACAGAATCTTTTATGAGCGTTGAATGACATCTTTCTTTTTATAAACAAAATAGTCTTTTTACCTACCTCACATGATGATGGCCAAATATTTATTATCTTTGTTGTTCTTTGGTATGTTGTTTTTTTTTCCCACCAGAAGGAAGCCTCTTCTTAGGCATATCAATGAAACACCTAGGTAGCACAGTGGTCAGAAAACTGGGCCTACAGTCAGGAAGACCCAATGTCCCTGGGCAAACCTCTGGTTTGCCTGTTTCCCCTCAACTGT
The DNA here is from genome assembly GCA_023553655.1 of Myrmecobius fasciatus. NCBI lineage: Eukaryota > Metazoa > Chordata > Mammalia > Dasyuromorphia > Myrmecobiidae > Myrmecobius > Myrmecobius fasciatus. Next base: position 146,856 of record JAJPUD010004768.1, on the reverse strand, counting down.
AAAATGGGCTAACAGCACTTAGCTTGCAGGGTTGTTGTATGGATCAAAAGAGATGATATAATAGTAGGTGCAATAGAAATGCTTATTTCTAGAAGAAGATGCTGGGCAGAACAGCCAAAATGAGGAGGCCTCCATGGCATGAGAGAGAAATCAAATCATCCTGAAGCTCTGGAAGCTAACAAAAGGACTTCCATCCTTGTAGCTTGACCCATTTTGATCATATCACCTATTCTTGATTCTGTGCTCGGCCACCAAGCCAATCTGGCTCCTGTCCAGTTTTCTTCTCTAGGAACTCCTACTTATTGCAGTTGAGTCTTGAATGAAACTAAGGATTCCAAAGGGTGAAGGGCCTTCTCTAAGGAATACTAGAATAAAAATGCCTGCAAATTTCTGGGAAGACAGTGGAATGAGAAAGGTTGCAAAGAAGCCAGATTCCTAATGATCTACCTCAAAAGTCACAATAGAAATACTGAAAACAAAATTACCAGGAATTTTTACTAGAAAATTTAAACTTAACCAAAAGACAGTGACCAGACTAAAGAAAAACGGATACTTTTTTTTTTAATTACAGAGAAAGAAATAAGGAAGGGAAATATCAGAAGTGCAAAAACAATATGAAAAGTTGTATGAGGAACAAAGTAATAGAGGTGGACTCAAGTGGGTAACAGAATAAAAGGAAAAATTTACATATCCCTTCCCCCATCACCAAAAAAATAGCTTAATGCAGCAGAGAAACCTCAAGAGGAATTAAAGGAAGAATTAAGATGTCATGGAAAAATTTCTCAAGATAATGAAGAGAATTTAGAAAAAATCAGTGGGTCTGGCCAAAAAACAATTAATGTAATAGAGGAAAGAACATAGCTGAAGTGGAAAAACAAGGTCAAAAAGTAACCCAACTGGAAAAAATATTTGGAAGACATGCAGTGGAAGTTTTGAGATTTGGAAGATGGTTCTAGGAGAAAACCAATCTCAAAATTTAGGGATGAGGGAGCACCAGAAAATATTGGAGATGTTTCTCCTCCCCCCCTTTTTTTAACATGCACACAAAGAAGGCTTTAATCATGAACATGAATAATCATGAACAAGTTATAAAACTCACTGACTTTTAATTTCTGGATCTGTAAAATGGGTGGAGGGAAGAAGAGGCAAGAAGTAGGATATCTAGAGAACTTATTCAGGGTTGTGAAGAGCAAATGTGATGAAGCCAATATTAAATGTCAAAATTTCCTAAATTTAATAACAATGAATACTTGGATTATTTCCTTCCTTCCCTTCTCATCTAAATCTCAGAAAGAGTTGAATCGTCTTCCCTGAGTCTCCTATTATTCCGTGACAGTGGGGAATTTAGTAAAATTCCAGTGGTTAAATTCTGAATGCCTTTTTTTTCATAGCACTCTGATGTACATAGACTCCCTCCCCTTTGAATCTTTTTCAGTTTAGGAAAATAAGGACCAGAGATTTTAAATGCTTAAGGGAAAAAAAAAAAAGCCCAATAAAACCCCATTTTAAGTTTGTTTTTCTTCTTTCAGACTTTTGGATTAAAGATTTAGAAGTTTTGAATTATACCTGTTGAGAAGGTTGTGAAAAGAAAAGTCAATCTTAATTCATTATTGAATTTAAATTTTCTAGGAATTTTATATTATGGGGATGGCCTACCCAAGATGTTGATTCTCCTTGTTAGAAATCTCTCAGCAGAGAATGGGTGATGAATCACTTCTTGTCAGGGTGTTAAAAGGATTGTTGTCAGGGGTGGGTATAACTCCCAGTTCTGAGATTCTGTAATTGTTTAATTTTTGATTTTCAGGCAGAAAAGATTGCATCTCAAATGATTACAGAAGGCCGAATGAATGGATTTATTGATCAAATTGATGGAATAGTTCATTTTGAAAGTAAGAAGAATTTAACATTTGATATTGTTAAAATGCAGATCAGTAACTTAAAATGGACATATGAAAAAAGAATTTCTCCAATAGGTGGCAGTAATTTTATTCATAGCAAGATTGTGACATAGTACCCAATATAAGTGAGACACTAATAATTATTGTAATTTTCTAAGAATAGTAATAATCTTTGGGCTTTTTTTGCTTCTGTGAACATTTTTATACTATTCTTAATGATTGTTTCATAATCAACTTATTCTTTTGTGTTAGAAGAAATTGTAGGAGAGGTTTGACTTTGAATCTGTAGTCTTGTTTTGACTCAAAGGCACCTTGCTATAATGGAGAGAGAGAAGTGAGCTGTCCTGAAGACAGGGAGATCTGGGTGAATGTCCTGCCTGGGTGACCTATGGCAGCTTCCTCATACTGTAAATTATAAAACAAACACTAGTTTACATGGATGGAGGGAGAGCCTAGGAAAGCCTCTAAGCCAGTGGTGTCAGATAGAAATGGATCTCTGAAGGCACAATGACTTAGAAAACCACAATTTAGTTTTATCTAGGTTGTGCTATGTTTTTATTTAATTTGTTAAAACATTTCCCATGTATATTATAATCTGGTTCCTGTATTCTTCTGTGCAGTGATCTTTTTATCTCTGCCTTAAACCAGTGAAATCATAAGTCTAGTCCCTGTCTCTATCCTTCTACTTAGAAGTACTGCAGATTAATGAAGTTTTTATGTTTTTCCTCTTTTTTTTTTTAGCCCGTGAGGCTTTGCCAACATGGGACAAACAGATTCAATCACTTTGTTTCCAAGTGAATAACCTTTTGGAGAAGATAAGTCAGACAGCACCAGAGTGGACGGCACAGGCCATGGAAGCTCAGATGGCTCAGTGACTCAACACTAATTTGATGGTTTCTATAGTGTCTCCTTTATTATACAGATTAATTTCACTACAACTCCAAAGAATCTGTTATGACCCTTTACATTTCAGTGTCCTCTTACAGCAAAATCTATTTAAAGAAGCATTATTTAAAAGGAGATGGTTTGAATGAACACTTAAAAATTTCTAAATCCTTAGTACCCCTATTTGGTGGGTGTCTATCAGACTAATTCAGTTGTTTTGAAAGTGTTTGTTTAAATTGATGGAGTGAAATCTCTGTGACTAAAAAGATTTGTTATAGTTCTTTACCTTGTGGTATGTTGTATATGTGCTTTCTTCCTCTCAGATGTTCTAATAAAGAGGGGAATGAGCCAAATAAAAATTTTTTTGTGTGTTTTTTAGTTACTAAATATTTTTTCCTCTTCAGTTTCCTTTAGTTATATAAGAAAGAAGGGCTTTTTCTATAGTTTCAATCTGTTCCTAATAATTTTTTATTTAAAAAGACCATCTTGCCACATGTTCCATATTTATATGCTTAAATATTTATTATATCTCCAAAAATGGGCTATATATAGCACATTGCTAACATTTGAGATTTAGAGAGTCAGTGTATCATCATTAAGATATATTTTAAGAAGGACAGCAGGGAAATGGGAATGAACATATTATTAATAAGTCATTTAGAGAATTTTCTCAAAAGGATGCAAAATCTTAGTTTTTGTAACTTATGGACCAGAGTTCACTGTTAGCAAACTAAAGATTTCTGAGAACTAAATTTTATTGCTATAGGAATAAAAAGTATAAAAATTAGTATCACTCTGCCATTCTGGAGAGCAATTTGGAACTATGCTCAAAAAGTTATCAAACTGTGCATACCCTTTGAAAACCCAGCAGCATTTCTATTGGGCTTATATCCCAAAGAAATCATAAAGGAAGGAAAGGGCCCCACGTGTGCAAGAATGTTTGTGGCGGCCCTTTCTGTACTGGCTAGAAACTGGAAACTGAATGGATGCCCTTCAATTGGAGAATGGCTGAATAAATTATGGTATATGAATATTATGGAATATTATTGCTCTGTAAGAAATGACCAGCAGGACGATTTCAGAGAGGCCTGGAGAGACTTGCATGAACTGATGCCGAGTGCAATGAGCAGAACCAGAAGATCATTATACACGGCAACAACAATACTATATGACGATCAATTCTGATGGACATGGCTCCCTTCAACAATGAAATGTTTCAAACGACCTCCAGTTGTTCACTGAAGAAAGCCATATACACCCAGAGAGAGGGATGTGAAATGTGGACCACAACATAACATTCTCATACTCTTGATTGATGTTTGCTTACATTGTGTTTCCTTTATCTGATATATTTTTTATGTAGATAAGATTTTTCTAGCACAACAATGATAAGTTTGGAAATATGTATACATATATTCGATTTGCCAAGTATTTTAACATAATTAACATGTAGTGGATATCCTGCCATCTAGGGGAGGGGTGGGGAGCTGGGGGGAAAAATCTAACAGAAAGCTATGTAAGGGTTAATGTTGAAGAATTACCCATACATATGTTTTGCAAATAAAATTTAAAAAAAAATTAGTATCACTAATATAAAATGGATGTCAAAAATCTTATTCTGAATATTCTTTATTTGTTTTACATTCAGAAAAGTCAAGCCACATATTACAAATCAAGAATTATTGTAAGAATTACAGTAGATTGCAGGTTAAAATCTCCCGGAAAAGATCTTGGGGAAAGTAAGAAGAGCTTCACTGCCATGGTACTTCATTATGATTAAACATCTTTTTGGCATGTAGCAATTTAGGAGCAGCAAGAATTAGAAAAATACCTCAAGAAATAACTTTTTCAGTTGTTAAAATTCATTTTAGTTGCTTCTTCATTAACAAACTTCATCTGCAAAGACAAAGAATAGATGAATTAGGATTTAAAGTAATTTAAAAATGTGACCTTGTTCTAATTCTCTTTAATTTTTTTTTTCAATTTTTTGTTCATTTAAAGTCTTAAAGTTTGGGGAACAGGACAATGGGCCAAAGAAATGAACAAGATTTAAGACTGACAAGAGTATTACTACTTTAAGCCAGGTTAGAGAGGTAGTCACTGTGGTTTCCTCTATACTAAAATCTTAGGAATCATTGGGTCCTCTAAAAATTAATATTACCTAACCTTCAGTGAATCCTCGTACTCCTGCTGATTTTAGTTTCTCTTGTGACACAACGAAACAAACACAAGATTGAATGTGAAACCAAATTCCTTACTTCATACTACTTTAAAAAATAAAATAGCAAATTCCACACATTATTTTCAATACTTATCTGTATTTCCTTCTCTCTTTTTAAAAAATATTTAAAAAAATTTTTTTACAATTACATGTAAAAACCGTTTATATCTTTTTTTAAGTTGTGAATTCTAACTTATATACCTCCCTCTATTTTCTTCCAAATTTTTTCCTGTTCATTTAAAAAAAAATTCCAATGTCTCCTTTCCCCTTTGTTTTTCTGGCATCCATAATACACAACTGTTTTGGCTTTTATCACTTCGAAATAGCCTCCCAATTGACCTCCCTGCCTTCAGTCCTTCCTTTCCACCATTGCCAAAATCTGCTCAAAGCCCAAGAAACTGCCTGAGTGGCTTACTTGTAGCTTCAGAAGTAAAATACAGACTATCTTTGTTTGGCATTTCAGGCCTTTTGTGAGCACCCTCCGTCCCATCTTTCCAAACTGATTGTATGTGATTTCTCATGATATGTTCCAGCCAAATTCCTCTTCTTTGTATGACTTAAAGGTTGTCCTTCCTCCCCATTGCCACTTGAAAAACCTCTGAGGCTCAGCTCCAGTGCTAACCCCTTACACAAAGCTTTTCATAATCCCCTAGCTGTTAATTGCCTTTTTTTTAAATAATAGTTTTTAATTTTCAAAATACATGCGAAGATAATTTTCAACATTCACCTGTGCAAAACCTTGTGTTCCAATTTTTTTCCCTCAACCCCCTCTCCAGACAGCAAGTAATCTAATTATATGTTAAACATGTGCAGTTCTTCTATACCTATTTCATTATCATTATGCACAAGAAAAATCAGATGAAAAAGAGGGAAAAAATGCAAATAAAGAGAGTGAAAATGCTATGTTGTGATCCACACTCAGTTCCCACAGGCCTCTCTTTGGGTGTAGATGGCTCTTTTCATCACTGAACAATTGGAACTGGTTTGAATCACCTCAGAATGTCCATCAGAATAGATTATCATATAGTCTTATTGTTGCCATGTATATTTATATCCTGGTTCTGCTCATTTCACTCAGCATCAGTTCATACAAGTCTCTCCAGGCCTCTCTGAAATCGTCCTGCTTGTCGTTTCTTATAGAACAATAATATTCCATAACATTCATATACCATAATTTGTTCAGCTGTTCAACACTATTCATTAAATTGATCTAATTCAATCCCTTTATTTTTACAAATGAGATTGAGGCTCATGGAAATTCAACATTCTTATTAAAATCCTTTGAGTCCAAATGCTCTACTGGATTTTGACCTATCAAAATATAAAATTGAGTGGGGAAGGAAGAGACATGCATAGAGCAATATTTTGGGGACATTAGATACTGCATAGGGAAGTCAGTTAGATTATGATTGCCTCATCTAGTTTAAGACTCAATCTTGCCAAGTAGGCTTTTACTTTGATCAGTCCCTTCATCTATAGCCATCAAAAGTTCAAACTGGTATTTTGCAATTGTCACTTTAATCTGACTCCAAGTCAGAGATAACACCACTTTTATTTCTTTTTGGTACCTGTAAAGGATTCTTTACCTGTTGGAAGTGCTTAATAAATGATTTTTAACAGATTGACCAAATCCTGAGTAGGCTCCTGAGAAATCAACCATTCTAACTAATTGTACCCATCTATTGAAATGGGGTGCCAAACTAAACCAAATTTACTTTTCTCTGAAGAGTATGGTATGAGTATGGTAATGAGAGATCTAAGTTTTCTTGATTGAAAAAATTACCAAGTTTAAGAAGTCCAAAATTCTTAAAAGATCTGTGGGGGACTTACCGTTAGCTTATTCAGAAAGCATTCATTCCCCTCCTTCTATTAATATCTCTCTTAATTTGGCAAAGGGAACACACAGTACAGCACATAGTCACCATGAAGTCACTGCAAATAGATCCCTGTTGAAAGAAATCAGAATCAAAATCACTAAGCTCATGACTTTTATTTATTTTTGTTTGTTTTGTTTTTAGAGGCAATCAGGATGAAGTGCCTCATCCAGTCATACAGCTAGTAAGTGTCAAGTGTCTGAAGCTTATGGCTTTTAAATGGTTTCAAAATATAGGGGAGAGGCAAAACCAGACAGTAGATACAATTTGATAAAATCAAATTAATTGAATTTAGTAAAGGAATTTTCCTGTTTTTTCATACAAATCTCCCTTCTTATATTTAATTTTTCTAATACTTCATGTTGCAGGGGATCCCCAGATATATTGGGTTCAGGACTGGTATCATGGGTATTCCAAAAGATTTGGAAACTTAAATAATTTTTAAGTCAAGAAGCAAAGTTTGATGATAATTGCAGGGCCAATGAAAGCAGACTATATTTCAAGACACAAAGATAACCAAGAACAAGAAGCAACGAAGTAAACTTGTAGAAGGAGGAGTTGGGGAGTACAGAACAAAGAGCAGAGCAGGGTAAGTGCCGTCATAGGGTTGGGGTTCATATGACCAGTGGCACGTTTGGTAATGGGGGCTAACAATGATCCTCCCCTTTTCTTATATGGAACTAAGAAGTGCTTATTGTTTGGGTCCAGGTGCAAGATAGCAGCCCAGACTTTGGGATGACAAACCAGACTCCTTGAAAGATAGCTTAGTAAAATAAAGATATCAGACCCAACTCCCTTTCTTTCACACACATTCTCCAAGTTTGGGCCATATCACTCCCAGTAGCTACATTCCAAAGGTGACTACATCATTCCCAGGGCCTGGTTGGCTGGGATTTCTATTATTTTCTATTATTGGGATTTCATTCCCAAGATCAGGTAATCCAACCTTCCTAAGGGTTATTCCACATCAAAGAGATTAGGATTACTCCAATATTTCAAAGACCTGTAATTTTGGCTCATTGATACAAATCCATATAATTCAATGCATGGTTTTTAAGAGTTGTATCCATAAAATCCCGTGGTCAAACTGAACCGGGCAAGACTGGTTCAGGGATAGCAGAGTAGAAATCATAGGACCCACGCTCAAGCCTTTCCAGCTTCTGCTGACACTGCCTGCAAAGATCCTGGGTCATTTCCACGTCAAGATGAGACATCAAGGATTTAGGTCAAATAGATGAATTGTAATGGCTAATTAGGAAGCAGCTAGGTGTTCCAGGGGTTAGAGTGTTGGGCCTGAAGTGAGAAAGACCTACTTTCAGATAGCTGAGGGACACTGGCTAAGTCATATAATCTTTGCCTCAGTTTGCTCAACTCTAAAATAGGGATAATAGCACTTACCTCCCAGGACTGTCATTCAGATAATATGAAAAAATATGTGTAAAGCACTTAGCACAACACCTGGCACCTAGTAGGCTTTTTTCTCTGCCCTTCTTCCCCAATTTCTCCTTTTATTCCAATTACTATAGACCAAACACCAGTATTGCATAAAGTATGACTAATAAATAGCTGAAATAATAAATAATGGAAATTATATGTACAAGTAGAGTAAATGCAAAGATTGTTAAATACATCCTAAAGCATTCTGTTATGTCTTAGAGCAGGGGTTCTTAACCCAAGATCCATGAACTTTTTGTTTGTTTTAAACTGGAAAATAACAATTGCTTTCCTTGAATTCTATGTATTTTACACATTTAAAAACACTTTAAGAAGTGGTCAAATTGCCAAAGGAACCCATGAAAAACAACCTAAGAATCCATGCTCTAAAAGAATCCAATGTCTAGAGCAAAACAGTTCTCTTCCCCACCACATGGTGCATTTTAATTCTTTTATTCAAGAGAAGAAATGATGGGTGAGGGAATGTTGCTGCATAGCCAGTGAGTTCAGGATCTCCCCCACTAGATCAAATTTTATCGATCAATATTGAAGTCCCCCGTATATTCCTGGTACTGGGCTAAGCTAACCCAGAGGAGGTAAAAGCACAATTTCTAGGATTATTTTATAGCGATCTGCTAGGGGGAGGTGACTCACAGGGATGCCGTATCTGGTCCGGTAGAGGGTCCTCATGGCCACACTCGTTCCACACAAACAGCATTCATTCATGTCAGAAGCCACTTGGCACGAGAGGCAGAGAGGACAGAAGATCCCACAGAGGCCTTAGGGAGGAAACCACAAGCAAGAGTTAACTCATGCTTTCTATTAAATCGTGGATTCTCCAAGGCTCCGAAACTCTTAAATCTAGTGTATTTGGGGTGAACGCAATATCCATTATTTCAATAGTGATGAAGCATCCTCTGCTCTCTTTATTTCCCTAGCTTGCTTTATGAGCCATTTAGCATGTATGAACTTTCATAAGATCTGCATGAATAATAATGTGTTGAGCTCCCATACTGGTCCGACATGATTTATGTAATACCTGAGTATTGTCTCTAATTAGTATTATTTCCTGTGCATGTATAGGTGTCATATTAGTCAATCTGAGATGTATGAGGTGGTACCTCCAAGTTGTTTTAATTTGCATTTCTCTAATCAGTAGTGATTTAGAGCATTTTATTATTAATTATATATATATATATTACACACATATATATGTAATATATTAGTTATATATTTTAGTTTTATATAGCATATAACTACAAATGACTTTAATTTCATCATCTGAACATTGTTCATATCCTTTGACCATTTGCCAGTTGGGGAATGACTTGTGTTCTTATAAATTTGACTCAGTTCTTTATATATTTTAGAAATGAGACCTTTATCAGAAATATTGGCTGTAAATATTTTTTTCTCAGCTTTGTACTTCTTTTTTAATCTTATTTCTGTTGGTTTTATTTGTGCAAAACCTTTTTAATTTAATGTAATCAAAGTGATCCATTTTGCCTTTCATAATGTTCTCTAGTTCTTTGGTCATAAATTCCTCCCTTCTCCAAAGATCTAATAGGTAAATTATCCCTTGTTCTCTTGATTTGTTTATGGCATCATCCTTTATGCCCAAAGCATGTATCTATTTTGACCTTATTTTGGTATGGAGTGTGAGATGTAGGGCTATGCTGAGTTTCTGACATATTATTTTCCAGTTTTCCCAGAAATTTTTGTTATTCCAGAAGTTAGAATTTGGGGGTTTATCAAATACTAGATTGCTATAGGGCTTGATTATTGATGGTGGTAAAATCTTAATGAGGCTGTGTCATTTCTGAAGAATGGAATGATTCAGGCAGATTGAGATAATTGAGAGATGGAATAAGGAAGGACTGAATAAAATTTAAAAACAAAGCCAAACCAGTAGTCCTCATATCTTTGCAAACCAAGTTAACAGAGCTATAGGGAAGAATTCTGCAAGTCTAAGGAATTAGGTGAATTAGATGATTGGATCCCTATTTAATCAATCAGCTGGTGGGGATTATAGTGGTGATTAGCAGTAATTATTAATATATCAAAATATCTACAATCACTATACACTTAGTTAATCAAATTAAACAAATCAATATACATTTAGTCAATTAATATATTAGTCAAAAAAATTAATATATTAGTCATCAATATACAAGTACTTAATTAACATATTACTTATCATTATATATTTAATAAAGAATGATCAAATAGAATAGATTCTTTCTTTTAAAGGACCCCAGTCTTTTATAAAAAGCCTTTTATGAAAGACCCTGAACTGTATATTATATATTCAGAAAGTCATTTACCAAAAAGTTTGCTTATCTAATCATAGAAAGCTAACTAGAAAACTTCCCTCTTTTCTTCCTGCTGAGCAAGGGACTAAGTTCAGCATGACAGATGTAGCTTAATTACACAGAAAGTCCCCCAACCATTCCATTGCCCCTCCACCATTATCTTTTTATTGCCCAACGAGGAAATGGCTATGAGCTTTGGCCAAGGAGTGACCGTGGTTGCCTGGTTGCAGCATGGTTTTCTACCAGTCCATTGGCTCATGCAGATGCTTTGACATCTGTTCATCAGCTCACCCCAATGAGTCTGCTCCTCAATTTTGGTAGGACCTCCTGGAAGGTCAAGAGAGATCTCTTAAGGTCAGTTTGCAAGTCTGTCTGTCAGCCAATGAGATTCTGTACTTTGTGTAGATGCTCCTAGAAGGTTAAGGGCAAGATTTATCCACCAATTAGACTGTATTTGGATCTGTTCTTTTTGTACTGTCTGGGTGGCAAGTACTATAAAAGTAAGATCTTGGAGTTTAAGGAGGTTAATCTCCAATTGTGAGGAAGGTCTGAGATCCCATTCATTAAAAGGGGCCAGGTCCCTAAATGCTAATTAGCTTTAAGTTCTTCCTCAGTGGTTTTTCTTGCAAATTAGATGTTTTTAGCATCTATGTGGTGACTGGATAGAATGTCAGTCCTGGAATCTCACCTTCCTAAGTTTAAATGTGGCTCAGATACTTACTAGTTGGGTGATCCTGGGCCAGTCACTCTATTTGCCTCAGTTTCCTGATTTGTAAAATGAGCTGGAGAAAGAAAAGGCAAACTACTCTAGTATATTTGCCAAGAAAACCACAAATGGAATCATGAAAAGTTAAACACAACTAAAAATTGACTAAACAAAAGTCTAAGAATTCTTGGTCTCTCCTGCCTGCCCAATACAAAGAAATTGAGTACTATTTTCCAGTATCGCATACAAGTAAATTGCCTAGAAATACTGGAGACGGTCCACTGATAGAAACCAAAGAATGCTGACCAAAAGGAGCTCTAATTTTTATTCACCCAGTAGTCCCAAATCCCAGGGCTTCAAATCAAAAAATAAATCTTGCAAGCAGCCAAAAAGGTGAGATTTACCCATCAACAGTGTGGTAGGAGCAATATCTTAAATTTTCCCTGTGTGACTAGTTTTTCCTTTAAATGTATTGAGATAATACTTGAGATTTGGTTGCTTTGGGGGATTAAAGGCTGAAACCATTGGATTCTGTTTCTTCGTCATCAAGAGTAGAAAGCAGCCACAATAAGCTCTGTTACTTGGCTAGTGAATTAAGACTGAAGATTTCTTTGCTTAGCCAAATCACCTCAAGGGATTCTCAATTCTTATCCTTGTTGAAAACTTTTCTCACAATATGAATAAATAAATTTCCTTTTATTAACTGTTGAATGACCCAAGAATGTTTCATTTTGTTTCAAAATCAATCTAAATTACCAAAAAAACTTAGCCCAAATCAGGCCCAGCTCAGGTGAAACAAGTACCCATTTACATCATGTAGAATAATTAAATAATACAATGGGATGCTGGAATATGATATATGGAAAACAAGAGAAATCTGCTGCCCCCTAAAATTACTTCTGAAAAACTGAGCATGCTTGCATCATGAGTAAAGGTGATTTTTCAGTGAGATTAGGAAAAAATTATATATACACACACACACACACAATTTTTTTTTTGGCACATGAAAATTCCATAAGGAGGCAGTGTCTTTACCAAAGAATTGACACTTCAACCAGATAATCCTAAATATAACTAGAAAGTAAAGAATGACTCAAGATGACAGCATGATAAGTCTATTGTAGCTTCTAAACTACTGGTGTAAATGTAAGGATCAAAATTAAAAAGCTAAAAATTTATGGGAGAGATCATTTGTTCTCTCTCTCTCTCTCTCTCTTTTTTTTTTGCTGAGGCAATTGGAGGGGAGAGATCATTTGAAAAGGAAATAGCTGTTGGATTTGAATCTGCTCTTAAAAATAGTTAGCATTTATATATTACTTTGTTGTTGAGTTATTTTGGTTGTGTCTAACTCTCCACATGACTTCATTTGAGGTTTTCTTGAAAATGATACCAGAGTGGTTTGCCATTTCCTTCTCTAATTCATTTTAAGCAAAGGTTAATCAGACAAGTGGTAGGGTTATTTGGACCATGGGGGAAGGATAAGCAAAAACAAAGATAATGGAAACCAATGAAAGAGATTAGGGGATGTAGAGAGAGATTTAAGACTTTTGGCAGTCTTCTGTCATTTCTCCTGCACTGTAGTATCATTGTAAAGAGCATGGTTGATTTCTGTGGAGGGGATTTGGTATGCATTTAGAACTAGTCCTTCCTCACATATGACTTTCCATATCTCCTCCCTCTGGCTTCAGGTTGGGCAAACTGTGGCAAGAATGCCTTCCCTAGTCCCTTCTCCAAGAATTCTCCAAGCTTTTTTCAAATGCCACCTCGTACTTGAGACCTTTTTAAGTGTCTTTTTATTTAAATTAATAAAGTCAACTAATTAATTTTAATTGATGAATCCAAAATTACTTTTTTTATTTAAATAGTAAATGCTACATGTATTTGTATGTACATAATATTTTCCCCTGGTAGACATTTAATTTAAATTTTTGATGTTGTATGTCCAGAAGTTAGCACCATTCTTGACACATAGTAGGTGTTTTAAAAATGCTTGTTTATTGATTAACAGTATTCTATTTAATAAAAATGAAAGAAAATAAATTTTAGATCTAACTACAAACTATAGACTTACTTAGTGATAGAATGAAGAAGATCTCCCTTTGTTCCCTCACTTTTTTTTTTTTTTTTTTTTTTTTTTTTGCTGTGGCAATTGGGGTTAATGACTTGCTCAGGGTCACACAGCCAGGAAGTGTTAAGTGTCTGAATCTAGATTTGAACTCAGGTCCTCCTGACTTCAGGGCTGGTGCTAGATCCACTGTGCCACCTAGCTTCCCCTTCCTCCAACTTTTTAATATATTCCTGTATAATCTGCAACTCAAGATTATTTGCATAAAATTCTCCTCATTGGTAGAGAATGACACTTCAATGCATTTTGTTATTTTATGTGAGAATCACAGTGAGAACTTGGGAGAGAGCCTAGTCAACATTTTCCATCAATAAGGAGAATCTTATGCAAATAATTTTTTTTAAATTAAAGCATTTTATTTTTCAAAATATATGCATGGATAATTCTTTGACATTAACCCTCGCAAAAACTTGTGTGCCAATTTTTTCCCCCTTTCTCCCATAGTATATGTTAAACATGGTAGAAATATGTTAAGTTCAATATATGCATGCATATTTACACAATTATCTTTTATGAAAATAATCTTGAGCCATAGGTTACACACTAACAAATACAAAGATGGTGCATAAATCATTTGGTGAGCATTATGTGCTTTAAAAAAAGACAATATCGTATTGATTAGGAATTGATAAATGCCATTTGGAACATGCTCTATAGAGACAGAAGAATGAAAAGGATTGGAAATTTGATTTTCTATCAATCACATCCAATATTAACAAATCGGCGTAAGGACTTACAGACTCCACAGTCACTGCAGCAATCTAGAAGACCTGTCTGCCAGTTGGAGCCTTGTGGATAAACACCGCTCTGGGGCTGAGTCACTATGACCACTGGCTGTGCTTGTTGCATTTCTGAAGTGGGTTCTTAGCCGCCTACAGCCTGAAAAGCAAAAAGAGAAATGGCCTATCTTGGGATAACTTAGGGTTATGGATGGCACTGGCCATCATTTAGATCAAGCTGCTTGTCAGTGTATGGTATAATGGAAGAAGCATCTTTGGAAAACTTTAGTCATAGCTGTGACCTATGTGATCTGGGCAAGTGATCCACAGAAAATAATAATTAGTAATAATAATAAGTAATAGATTTGTTATAAGGAGGGGTCAGTAGGGTGCTACATCATTGATGTAAAAATAGAAAACATCAACAAAACATTTTTAAAGTAATAAAAGTTAAACGGGAATAATATTTGTACTAGCTAGCTCATGAAATTGTTAGGAAAGTGCTTTGTATGTTTTCATTTGTTCATCCATTTAGTCAGTTAGCTCAGTCCTATATGATTGCTGGGAAAGGAAACTCCCAATAAGGAAACTCCCTCTAACAATATAGACCAGTCTATGCTATGAAATTTATAGTCAGGGAGTTCCCTAGGGAGATTAAATTTCTTATGAAATTCAACATGTCAAAAGAGAATTTTATCTTCTTTTCCTCTATCTCAATCCAGGTCTCTTTATAAATAAGAGACTTTCCTTATTTCTATCTCATGTACCATCATTCTTCCAGTGTGCTAGGATAATCTCAGCTTTATCCTAGAGTCGTACTCTACCAATTACTAAGGGTTTTTTGTTTGTTTGTTTTGGCTGAGGCAGTTGGGGTTAAGTGACTTGTTCAGGGTCACACAGCTAGGAATTGTGTCTGAGGCCAAATCTGAACTCAAGTCCTCCTGACCTCAGGGCTGGTGCTCTATCCACTGCGCCATCTAGCTGCCCCCAATTGCTAAATCTTGTTGCTTATACATCCACAAGATATCTCAAACTCTTGATCCACACAGAATACCACTTGAATTCAAGTCCCCCATCACTTCTTACTTAGACTATTGTAAAAGTTTCCTAATTGTTCTTGCCTCAAGTCTCACCTCTTTCAGTCTATCAGCTACAGAGCTGCCAAAGTGATTTTCTTTAAGTATCACTCTAACCATATCATTTTTTTCTTTTTTTCCTTTTTATTTTATTTGCATAACACATGTGTGGGTAATTCTTCAACAATAACCCTTACATAGCTTTCCGTTACAAATTTTTCCCCCCAACTCCCCACCCCTCCCCTAGATGGCAGGATATCCACTACATGTTAATTATGTTAAAATATTGGCAAATCAAATATATGTATACATATTTCCACACTTATCATTGTTGTGCAAGAAAAATCTTATCTACACAAAAAAATATATCAGATAAAGGAAACACAATGTAAGCAAACATCAATCAAGGAGTATGAGAATGTTATGTTGTGGTCCACGTTTCACATCCCTCTCTCTGGGTGTATATGGCTTTCTTCAGTGAACAATTGGAGGTGGTTTGAAACATTTCATTGTTGAAGAGAGCCATGTCCATCAGAATTGATCGTCATATAGTACTGTTGTTGCCGTGTATAATGATCTCCTGGTTTTGCTCATTTCACTCAGCATCAGTTCATTTAAGTTTCTCCAGGCCTCTCTGAAATCATCTTGCTGGTCATTTCTTACAGAACAATAATATTCCATAACATTCATATACCATAATTTATTCAGCCACTCTCCAATTGATGGGCATCCATTCAGTTTCCAGTTTCTAGCCACCACAAAAAGGGCTGCCACAAACATTCTTGCACATGTGGGGCCCTTTCCTTCCTTTATGATTTATTTGGGATATAAGCCCAATAGAAACACTGGTGGATCAAAGGGTATGCACAGTTTGATAACTTTTTGA
>JAJPUD010004768.1:119943-130320 GCA_023553655.1 Myrmecobius fasciatus | reverse complement strand
TTTCCCAATTTATTGCTTCCCTCCCAATCTTGACTGCATTGGTTTTGTTTGTACAAAACTTTTTTAACTTAATATAGTCAAAGTTATCTATCTGGTTTTCAATTAAGAGTTCCAATTCTTCTTTGGACATAAATTTATTCCATCTCCATAGGTCTGAGAGGTAAACTATATTACGTTCCTCTAATTTACTTATACTATCACTCTTTATATCCAGATCATAAACCCATTTAGATCTTATCTTGGTATGTGGTGTTAGATGTGGGTCAAGCCCTAATTTCTTCCACACTAGTTTCCAGTTTTCCCAGCAGTTTTTCTCAAATAGTGAATACTTATCCCAAAAGCTGGGGTCTTTGAGTTTATGAAAGACTAAATTGCTATAGTTATTGCCTAGTTTGTCTTGTGATTCTGTCCTATTCCACTGATCGACTACTCTATTTCTTAGCCAGTACCAAATTAACCATGTCATTTTTAAAAAAAACACCAAAAAACAAAAAAATTCCAGTGCCTTCCCATTGTCTCTAGAATAAAAGGTAAATTCCTTTGTTTAGCTTAAAAATGTTTCTCCAAGACTTACATGAACTGATGCTGAGTGAAATGAGCAAAACCAGGAGATCATTATACACGGCAACAACAGTACTGTATGACGATTAATTCTGATGGACATGGCTCTCTTCAACAATGAAATGTTTCAAACCACCTCCAACTGTTCACTGAAGAAAGCCATATACACCCAGAGAGAGGGATGCGAAATGTGGACCACAACATAACATTCTCATACTCCTTGATTGATGTTTGCTTACATTGTGTTTCCTTTATCTGATGTATCGTTTGTGTAGACAAGATTTTTCTTGCACAACAATGATAAGTTTGGAAATATGTATACATATATTTGATTTGCCAATATTTTGACATAATTAACATGTAGTGGATATCCTGCCATCTAGGGGAGGGGTGGGGAGTTGGGGGGAAAAATTTGTAACGGAAAGCTATGTAAGGGTTATTGTTGAAGAATTACCCACACATATGTTATGCAAATAAAATAAAATTAAAAAAAATGTTTCTCCAATTATTGAGCATTCCCTTTTTTTCTTCCCCTGGTTCCTCCTCACACAAGAAAGGAAGGGAAAAAAGAAGAAAGGAAAAGGAAGGAAGAAAAAGGAGGAGCATTTCTTATTTTATGTATCAATTCATCGTCTCCCTGTCATGCAGTAGGCAGTCCATTAGAATCATTGTTGATCATTCAGTTAGTAAATATTAAGTTTTGCCGAGTTATTCAGTTTTATAATATCGATATTTTAGTATAAATTGTCCAAGTTTTGCTCACCTCATTTTGCAAAAGTACTTACAAGTACTCTTTTTTTCTTTGAAACCATCTTTTCCCCTAATTTCTTTTAGCACAGTAATACTCCAACATGTTCATGCATGATAATTTGTTTAACCCTTCCCCAATGGGAACTCCTTCACCCCTCATTTCCAGAGGTTTGTGTGTGTGAGTGACCATGAAAGGAATTGTGACAAATATTTTGTACATGTAAAACCATCTTTCTTTGATCTCTTTAGTCTGTAAACCTGGCAGTGACATAGGTCAAAGAGCATGCAGAATTTAATAATTTGGGGGGCATAGTCACAAAATGCTTTTCAGAATGAACCCATTCACAGCTCCTTGCTTTCCTACAGGCTTTCCAACATTTGTCATTTTTTTTTCTCATCATCTTTGCCAATCTGGTGGGTGTGAGATAGAACCTCAGAATGAGGTTTGCTTTTCACTAATGATTAATGATTTAGAGCATTTTTTTCATATGGATATAAATATCCTGAGTTTCTTCCTTTTAATATTGCCTGTTCATATCCATAAACTATTTATCAATTGAGAAAAGTTCTTATTCTTATAAATTTTAATTAGCTCCTCATTATTTTAGAAATGAGAACTTTATCAGAGAAATAAGTTTCAAAGTTTTTTCCTGGTTGTTTCCCTGCTAATCTTAGCTGTATATATATACATTTTAAACCAAATTAATTATTCATTTTTAAAACTTTTTTTCTGGTTATACATGTACATTTATTTAAAAAAAAACGACACTTTTTAATGAATCATGTTGGGAGAGAAAAAGCAGAACAAAACGGAAAAACCATGAAAAAAAAAACCCAGGAGAAACCGGAAAAAAAATGAACATAGCAAGTGTTGATTTATTTTAAGTCTCCAATAAAATTTGTTCTTTCAAAAAAATTTGATTTTATTTTATACACTCAAAATTATTGATTTTATCTTCTCTGATGCTGTCTCTTGTTTGATCATGAATCTACCCCCTATCCAGAAATCTGATTCTTAATTTCTTCCTCATTTCTCTAATTTGTTTATTATGTAAACTTTTATATTTAGGTCACGTGTCTATTTGGAGCTTATTTTGTATAAACTGTGTAGGTATAGGTATAAATCAAAATGTCTTCTATGCAGTTTTCCAATTTCCCCAGAAATTTTTTGTCAAATATTAGGTCTATTTCTATGAAACAATAACTCATAGTTGCATTCACAGAGTTCCTGTGTGAGCTGTGGTAGGAAGACTCCCTTGTGTTATATACATTCTGTGGTTATTTTTATTTTTATTTTTTTGCTCTGTAATTGAGTTTCATTGCCTTTGGTATTCTAAGAGAAAATGAAAAGACATTTGTCACCCCTACTCTTCCATCCCTTTGTGGCCCCTCTTATAGGCCCACACTAAATTCAGCCTCTTGGAATGGGAAGAAAGAAAAGGAGAATATCATAGAAACTCCCCAGCCTGTCCCCCCTAAGAGGTAGACAAGGTGTGCAGTAAGGGACAGTCACTGTAATCTGAGGGATTCCTGGTGAGGCCCCAAGGCATATTTCCTGAGTGTTCTGTGGTGATTTTAAATAAAATTTCATTTTCTATCTCTTCCTCCTGGTTCTTATTGGTAGCTAATAATTCATATGGATTTGTTTTATACCTTTAAACTCTACTGAAGTTATTGTTTCTCCAAGTATACTATCATATCATATGCAGTTATTTTGTTTTATTTCATTGCTGCCTATTTCCACAATTTCTCTTTTCTGTCTTGATGGTATAGCCAACAACTGTGTCAAATAGAAATGGTGACAATGAATATCCTTGTTTTATCTCTGGTTTTAATGGAAAGAATACTAGTATATAACAAAACAAGGATATTCATTGTCACCATTTCTATTTGGCAGAATAACAAGTCGCATTCAACAGGTAGGCAATGATCTGTTCACCAAATTAGTTTCCTTTTAATGAGCCATTTAGACTTTTACATGTGCAATGTGGGAAGCTAGAGAGAATACCTTCACATGCTCAGAGGGGGTTCATGGCTTTAAGTGACCACTGTGCCCTTGTAGCAAAGTCTCATTTCAGGTGGAAAGATCTCCCCCTCATCTCTACCTCCTAGCTTCCCTGATTTCCAAGTTTCACCTAAACTTGCACTTTTTGCTAGCAGAATCCCTAAGACTACCCCCAAATTTATCCTATCTGTATCTCATTCAAAGTTATCTTTATGTTGTCTCCCTCATTAGACTGTGAGTTCCTTGTGGGAGAAGTTTTTTACCTTTCTTTGTTTCCCAAGCACTTATCACAATGCCTGACAGATAGATGCTTAAAGAATACTAACCATTTTTCTTATCTGTAAAATGGGGATAATGATATTTGTTTTACCCATTTAACAAAGATGCTGTGGGGAATGAGTTGTCATCTCAAAGGATGATGGCAAATATCTTTTCTTGGAAAGCAGAAGTTTACAAAGACAGAGTGGTTTCTTGGGTGGAATCCTACTGAAATTGAAGTCAGGAAAAGCCTAGGCAATACAGACTCTTTGGATCTCAGTTTCTTCATCTATAATGGACTAGACAAATTCTAAGGTCCTTAGTTGATGAACCTAAGAATTGCTAATTTAAGGGAATAGCATTTTACTTTTCAATAATATCATTGATATTATCACCGATAACTGTTGATCATAAACCATAGCCACCTCCCCTTCCTTGCAGTTTAATTTAGAAAAGAGCCCAGGAAAACCTAGAAGCTCTGAGACCCTTTTACATACCATTATCTCTATCCTTGCTAGGATAATTCCCCCTCCGTTTGAGTATTGCCCCTCACCTCATCCTAGACCTTCCTAAATGGCCCCCTCTCCTGTCAGGCTTAAGTTATGAGCCTTTTCTGGATTTATGGCTTATCTGTCCTCCCACTTCTCTGCCTTTGTTTCCCCTAAAGTTAACAGCTGTTAGAATAAAATTGTATACTCAGGTTATGTATTCTGTTGGCAAACCCTAGTTTGCTAAAACCCTATATTATCTCTCCTGTTTAAGTGCACCAAATGTTTGGATTGTAGCTAGCTTAAATTCTCCACATTAAAAATTAAAAACCAATCTCTACTTGCCTCAGTTTCTCTGGTATTACATAACATTTCAAGAAATGTTTCAAGAAACATTCAAAGAAAATTTGGGTGAGAGCACCCTGTTTGTGTGTTTTATAGATTCAAAACACAAAAATCAATGATTCATTGTCACAAACCTAGTTATGGAAAAAGGAAATGGCAGATGGTAAGAATAAGCATTAAAACAGAAAAAAACAAACCAAAACAAAAAACCATATCCCTGACGTATTTGTGGTTCTTAAAAAATATTTTAAAACATTTTTGTTTAAAGTTTTGAGTTTCAAATTCTCTCTTCATCTCCTTTGTCTCTTAGTAAGCAATCAGATGTTATACATATTTAATTATGCAAAACATTTTCATATTAATTATTTTGTACAAGAAGACTCTAATAAAAGAAAAAATGAAAAAAAAGTTAAAAATAGCTTGCTTCAGTCTGTATTCAGTCAATGCCAGTTCTTTCTCTGGAGGCTGATGTTGTACTTCATCATTAGTCCATAGGTATTATCTTGGATCATTGTTGAGAACAGCTAAATCATTTACAATTTACAAAGAAATTACAATTCTTCATCAAAGATGTGCACAATGTTCTCTTGGTTCTGTTCACTTCACTATGCATCAGTTCTTAGCCACAACAAAAAGAACTGCTATAATTATTTTTGTACAAATAGGTTCTTTCTCTTTTTTTTTTTTTGTTATCTTTAGGATATAGACCTAGCAACGATACTGCTAGATAAAAAAGGATGCAGTTTTATAGCCCTTTGGGCTTAGTTCCAAATTATTCTCCAGAATGGTTAGATCAGTTCACCATTCTATGAACAGTACATTAATTTGTGGTTCTTAAAAGGCAACAGAATAGTGATTTAATAAAGAGATCCCTAGTTTCATTTTGATAAAAAGCAACCACACTTTTTAAGAACTTCAAATCCATTTCCCTAATCAAGAGTACAGGGAAATAAAAGGAAAAAAAAAAGTCAGTTTCTATTACTCACACTTGTTACTTAGATCATTAGAAAGACTTACACACACTTTCTCTTCTCAAATAAATAGGAGTTACCTTTGCCAATCTTCTATTCTTCCTAGAGCTCTTATTTCTAGATTCAAGTTAAATGGACTAGCATTCATCCTTAAAAAGAAATCAGGGCTTAGTAAAAATAAATAGCAAGTAATAATAACTCACATTTACCGAGCAATTTAGCATTAAAATAATAATAGCTAGTATTTGTATAACCCTCTCACAGCACTTTACAAAGGTTGACTCATTTGATCTTCACAACAACCCTCTGAGGTAGTTGCTACTGAAACAGGCTGAAGGAGCCAAGGTCCCCACAACTAGCAAATATTAGAGGAAATATTTAAACTCAGGATCTTTCTGACTCAAGTCCAACATTCTATATCCACAATATACATCATTTAATCAATCAGTAAACATTTATTTAGCACCTATTATGTGTCAGGCATTATGTGCTGTTAGCTAACAGCTTAGTCATTATAAAAGAAAAAAAAAAAACATTATCCTCCTCTGTTATTGATTCGAGTCCCACCTTAGATATTTGATACCTCTGAACCTCTAAGGGAGTCTGCTTTGCTTTTCTCAATCTTGGTTTACCTATGTGTAAAATGACAATAGAGTTGGGAAAATCAAATGCAAACCTTAAAAGGTTATCGTTATTATTATAATGACCAAATTTGACCCGAGATGAATAGAGACAATATACTTTCTTTTATTGCAGAAGTAATGAAGTATGGATATGGGATATAATATATATATATATGTATTATTAGACATGGTTGATTTTGTTGAATTGCTTTTTTCCTTTTAAAAAAATCAATTAAAAGGTATGACTTGCTGCTGGAGAAGGAATATATTTGTAAATTAGGATGATGTTAAAAAGCACCAAGAAAAATCAGATTTTTTTTTGAAGAAAACTCAGGGCATTGGCTAGAAATCTGGCTATTCCCAGGGTCCTAAGTCCAGGGTCCTAAGCTATCTCCATCAGGACCTGAAGGCAGACGTGGTTGAGCTGGGGGTGGTTTGACTAGTCTGCCTCATGCTGTCCCCATCTCCCTTTCAGGGGGCTGCTTCAGCTGCCCCCAGCTGCCTGCTGTGTGGGTAGTACTTAGTTGGCAGTTAAGGGGCGTGACAGGACCCTTCCCCATAGGATTTGCTCCCCTGGCTGTTAAAGGGACAGGTGGGCTGGTGGGTTGCCTAGTACCCCCAGGACTCCTGTGCAAGTTCTCCTGCCTCTGATTAATTCCCAGCTCCAGTTTATATACATGGTACTTCAGGGGCTAGTATAGTTTGGCCCCCGGTAGATATTTAATAGGTACTCAGACACGTACTAGCTGGGTGGCTCTGCCATTTTGTTGAGGTTCAAAAGGAGACCCCAAAAAGCTGGGTTCTCAGACTGGCCCCCCGAGGTATCTCACAAGAATTTGCAGGCTCGAGCCCATCTCCTAATCAAGAAGCAAAGTTTATTTTAATTGTAAGGCCAATTGTAATGCAAGTTCCAAAAGGATTTAGTGAAGAGTCAGGGGCAAGAAGACAAATTTATAGGAAAAGTTAGAGACCAGAGCTTCACTTATTTGCTAATTTTATGGCTTACAGGTGGGTTTGAGGAATGGTCTGTTCACTATTATCTCAGGAACTTGGTTATCACTGACCAAGAGATTATCTATCTAACAGTCAGCAATGTTTGTAAGAGTATTCTAAGGCCAGAAGATTTTAGGATCATTTAACAGATTGTTAGAACAAGAGCACTCTAAGGGCAGCGGACTTTAGGATTACTACTATATTTCCTTAAAATCTAGGGAAAGAAATACATAGCTATATGATTATATTTCTTTTTTAATCAAAAAATCTTTTTTTTAAGTTTTTTATTTTCAGAACTTATGCATAGATGATTTTCAACATTCATCCTTGCAAAATCTTGTATTCCAAATTTTTCTTTCCTTCCCTCCACCCCATACCCTAGTGGCAAGTTATCCAATATATGTTAAACATGCAATTCTTCTATACATATTTCCATAATTATCATGCTGCACAAGAAAAATATGATTCTATGTCTAAGGCCAGAAGACTTTAGAATCACTGACAAATTATTAGAACAATAGCACTCTAAGGTCAGGGACCTTGGAATTATTGCTATATTTCCCCTAAAAGCTGTACCCTATGAACTTCACCCTGTTTTCTCATCTGCATAATGAACTGGAGAAGGAAATGGCAAATCACTTCCAATATGTTTTCCAAGAAAACCCTAAATAAGGTCAGGAACTGACTGAAACAACTGAACAACAACAGGCACTTAATAAATGCTTGTTAATAGATTGACTGATGGTAAGTACAAGAAAGTTGTAGCATATTTCTAATGATGATCTGTGGTATGATTAGCAAGAATTTTGTATGAGTGGAAAAAGAAATAATCCACTTATGTAGTAAGAATGGACACCTTAATAATGGTATTAACATGAGAGGGAAGGTAGAATAAACATTTACATAGCACTATTCTGTACCAGGCACTATGCTAAGTTCTTCACAAATAATATCTCATTTGATAAGTACTATTTTTATCCTTATATTACAACTGAGGAAACTGAGGCAGGCAGAGATTAAATGACTTCTCCAAAATCATACAGCTAGTAAGTTTTTGAGATAATTCCTAGAGGAAATTCTCTACTATGCTGAATAGATTCCCTGTGGAAAATCTTTGGAAGAATAGAGAGAAAAATCCATTAGGATTAGTGCTTTTATATATGTGTGTGTGTGTGTAAAAATATATATATGCACACATATATGTATATAACATCATGATGATATATATCATATATATGTTATATATTGTATATATATAATATATTAACATTTATACACTGACTACTATGCTAAGCACTCTACCTATTATGTGCTAGGTACTTACAAATATTGTCTTTTTTGATCCTCACAATAACAATGGGAAATAGGTGCTATCATCATTTTATCCCCATTTTACAGTTGAGGAAATTGAGGCAGATAAAAGTGAAAGAAAACAATAAAATGCAGTCTCTAGTGAACAATTTGTCACTTATTTAGATGGAAATGGCCTCCTGTGTATACTCATTTAGTCATCTTTACTACTTTTAGTCTTAACAAGAGGTCTTAGTTGGTTTGTGACCCAAGAATTCACTAAGATTTTTTGTTAGGTAAAAGGTTTGATCAGGAATAATCTGCTAAATTGAGCAGCTAGGTAGTACAGTGGAGAGAGTGTCAGGTCTAAAATCAGGAATACTCATCATCCTGAGTTCAAATCTAGCCTCAGAAATTTACTTGTGACCCTGGGCAAATCATTTAACCCTGTTTGCCTCAGTTTCCTTATCTGTAAAATGAACTGGAGAAGGAAATGGCAAACCACTACAGTATCTTTACCAAGAAAACCCCAAATGAAGCAATAGAGTCAGGATTGAAAATGAACAAGGGGCAGCTAGGTGGTGCAGTGGATAGAGCAGCAGCCCTGAAGTCAGGAGGACCTGAGTTCAAATCTGGTCTCAGACATTTAACACTTCCTAGCTGTGTGATTCTGGGCAAGTCACTTAATCCCAATTTCCTCAGAAAAAACCAACAACAATCAGTTGAGGTTTAAGGAGTTGAAGTCTTTGTTCTGTTCTAGAAGACATTTTTTTGGTAAAGGGGATAAAGGAGTGGATCTCGTGATGTCTGTTGATGGGCTCTGCCCCCACCTCACTGCCCCCATCGCTTTGGCTGGCTGGTCCCTTCTTCCTCAGGGACCCCTTCTCTGCCCTCCCTTTTCTCTCCTGCCGGCTCTGAGCTAAGAAAGTTCTTGGATTAGACTGGGAGGACTTTGAAGATTTGTAAGCTTCTGCCTAAGTACCTGAGCCTGCCAGGATATTGTGTCTTTTTGTCTTTGATCCTGCTCTACTTGACTCTCAGCTCACCATTTTATGGGCCAAGTTGGAAGGTCTTGGAAAAAGAGGTCTTGGGTTCAAATCACAACTGTCCTTGTTGGCAGCCATGTTTGTGACTTTGGGCAAATTAGTCTCTCTGGGCTTCAGTTAGTTACCTCTGATCTTAGCCAGCAAACTAACAATGACACTTATTTTGAGGGTTTGCTATACGCAAGGAACTGTGATCAAGAATGAAAAACTGCTCCTTCCCCAAGGAAGATGCTTCTTGAGAGGGACGGTCAGTAAATGGGTAAATAGGTACCCATATTTATGGCAGTTTGAGGAGGAAGAATGGACTGTAATAAGCAGCAGACAAGGAAAGGTTTACCATTGCAGATACCTTATGAGTCAAGCCTGGAAGGAGGCTTGGGATTCTAAGATGTAGAAATGGGGATGAAGTTTATTCTAGACTTGAGATGAGGAGAGAGCCCTTTCTTGACCTTGGATGAAGAGTGAATCCATTGGGCATTCAGGACATCACTTAAGAAAGACAAGATGGTTCCATCTAGAGAGCTGGGAGTTATCAACATGGAGGTGAGAACTGAAATCACAGGAAATAGCTAGGATAGAGAGAGAGCAAAATTAAAAGTTCCAAAAGATCACTCCATCAGGAAGTGAAAACCCAGAAAAGAAGAAAAATTAGGAGGATCAAGATGGAGGGATCACCAGAGAAATGCAAATTAAGACAACTCTGAGGTACCACTACACACCTGTCAGATTGGCTAAAATGACAGGAAAAGATAATGACGAATGTTGGAGGGGATGTGGGAAAACTGGGACACTAATACATTGTTGGTGGAACTGTGAACGGATCCAACCATTCTGGAGAGCAATTTGGAGCTATGCTCAAAAAGTTGTCAAACTGTGCATACCCTTTGACCCAGCAGTGTTTCTACTGGGCCTATATCCCAAAGAGATCTTAAAGGAAGGAAAGGGACCCACATGTGCAAGAATGTTTGTGGCAGCCCTTTTTGTAGTGGCTAGAAACTGGAAACTGAAGGGATGCCCATCAATTGGAAAATGGCTGAATAAATTATG